>CAJUYH010003800.1:0-30365 GCA_910591685.1 Galerucella tenella | reverse complement strand
TAAAAAAAAGATTTTACATTTTTTGGTGACCATTTTACGACAAAAAACAGCTACTCCCCGGACTATATGCCCCGACGAACAATGAATAACCTCTATCGGGATTTGAGTGTAGCTTAAACGTATTATTAACTAATATTAGAGCTACTCAATCCTCCATCCAACTCTAAGATAAATTGCAATGTAAATTTAAACACAAATATCATTACAAGCTTGAAATTGGTATTAAAAATGCGAAAAAATGCAAATTTACCATATGTACTATCGTCCATTTTTGATAGAAAATACGAAAATAACCTATGTCAATTTCTTAAGTCTTCAAAGTTGTATAATATTCTGTAATTCATGCATCTCTACCTAATGTACCTACATTAAATGGTTTCTGTCGCTAATAACCCCCAGCGGTTGATGCGACAATAAATCGGAAAAAAAAAGTTACTTTTCTATTGTCTTAGATTAGATTACCTTAAATGACTTTGTAATTTTAACAAATATTTTTAATTTATAAGCTAATAGTTTCAATACCAAGAGGATATATTTTAATATCTTCTGTAAGTTCCTTGTGGTATATTATTCATTCTTTTTTTTTTAATTTCTTGGGAAATTAAACCACAATATTTTTTAATTCTTTATTTCAACGTTTCGGTAGCGTTCCAGCTACCGTTGTCAAGAAAAAATAAGTAGAAATTAATTTTTATTCCTAACTGACACAACAGAAAAAATTTGACAACTAGACAATCAAAAAACATTTTGAAGTTTAAGACTGCAAAATTTTGTTATCAAATTTTTATTAAGGTCCATTCATAGTAGATCATATCTCTGGCAAAATGTGAAATGAAATATTTCATTTTATGACATTCCAACGATATGATAGTCTACTCTAGAAATGGAATCCAGTGAAGTGCACGTTCCAGGAACGGTTTTTATTGGGATAGCGCGTTTTTTTCGCTTATATTGGAAATGTTGTTAATAAAACGCGTTTCTTGATAGTTTTTTTGTGTATGAATATTTAAGTTTTTGAAATATATATAGTCAGTTTTGTGATTTTGTGTATTGAAATGTGTATCGATTAACAACTATTCAAATTATAAATCATAAGAAAACCTGGATAAAAACTTATGATGCTATCCTGATAACGCAGGTAATTGATTATTGGAAATTTCTCTTTCTAACATTGGTAACCAAATTTGACTACATTCGGCTGAAATACTAGCTACACATTTATCTGCATTTAGTTGTATTAAAGCACTTTCTTTGATTTTCCGTCTTTTATTATTGGGTTATTTTAATATTATTTTTGATGACCCTCTTCCCAAGCATGTTTGCAAATAGCTGACTTAAAGAATTCCCTATCTTTGATATATTTTTTGTGTTCGTTTATTCGTACTTTCAATGGTCTAGATGTTTCACCTAAATAAAATTTGTAGCATTCACATGATATTTGATATATGCAGTTTTTTGAAGATTGTTCTTCATTCTTTGGTTCCGTTTTTGTTAGTATTGATCTCAATGTATTATTCGATTTAAAACTAGTTCTTATATTGAATTTATTACCAATTTTCTTAATTCTTTCTGATAAACCCTTAACATACGGTATTGTCAAGTTTCTAAAAATTATGTTAGCTGAATTATTAATATTATTGTTATGGGGTATTAACAATGAGCCCCTCTCTATATGCTTAATCTCCTTATTTACAAATTCTGCAGGGTACCTAATTATTGTTATTTAAAACATCTTTTAAAAAAGTTTTCTCCTTTGTAAATTGATCATCACTAGAACAAATGATTCTGGCCCTATCGTATAAAGATTTTACTATCCCTTTTTTTAACGCTTATAGAATGATAAGAGTCAAAATTCAAATATCTATTAGTGTGTGACACTTTAAGTCACTCCTTGACGTTAGGTAACGTCACATTTTTCAAAACCTTCATATATCAGTTATGAAAAGTAGTTATGTAAAAACTTTACGTAACTGTTTGAGTTTCAACATAGATATACTACATGAGTTTCAAAGAATAATTTAATAATTAGGTTTGTACTGCCAATACTTACAATTATTTCATTATTTAAACTGACAATTACCCCATAATTTTAATAATATTTTAAGATCTATAAACATTGAAAAAAACATTATAAAGGACACAGTTATTCAAAGTAAATCAATTTTCTGGGTGAATACTTCATAGTAACAATACTTTTAACACCATTTGAGTCCACTTTAATATTACCATTGTAATTGTTAAATTTATAAATTAAAATGGAAAGTGCCGTTGGTATTGTTTGAAATATTATAATTTCGATTTTTCAAATCTTAAGAAATGGTATTTAAATTAATACTATTGATATTCACAGAACTCAATAAGGTTGAACTACCATCGAAATAAAAATTAGTTTATGCTTTTCTCATTTCCATGACAACGTAAGGTATACATCATAAATACATCACGAATTCAACCATTTGACATTTATATAGTTCTTATTTCAATCTATGATTTCCATTTCTTGTTGTTGTAGTAGTTATAGACCAGTATTTATAATTTAAAAGTGCACCAATAAAAAAAAATTCGTAAAGTATTCGTGGATAACTGGTCTTTAAAACACTTGCTCTATTTCGAGGACGAAGGCGCACGTGTTTTAAAGACCTTAATATCCACATACTTCAATATACTATTATGTATAAATGATGTAGGTATTTTAAGTTTTTTGAATGACAATCTATATAATTCTAGAATTACCCGATTTATATCAGTTATTGCAAGAAAACTCACCAGTTCTGTATTACTGTTGTGACGCTCATTTAAATAATTTTTCCTGAGGATTTCAATCATGTGTGTAACTGTCTGATCGTTGTTTAAATCAGTCTCAAATGGCAATAGCTTTTTCATATCTAATTCAGATGGATGAAAAGGTTTCATATTTGGGTTAAAAGCTCTTTCAAGCTCTTGTACAATAGTATAAAGAGCACCTTCATTTTCACTATATCCAACTATAACAGGAACACAGTTGTATTTTCCAGACTTCAATATGTCTATTGGTTCTTTAGTTAAAAATGCAGTTGGATTTGGTTTTTCCACAACTGGTGCTAACAGACCAAAGTCTCCTGGTAAATTTTTACTCTAAAATATGAAAAATAGCAACAAATTCATAATAGACAATTGTATTGACGCTCATATGTGTTGTGAACTCACCTTGATATAATTCTGTTGTAATTCACACAGTTTTTCAAGGGGCATTTCCGAAAGTTCCGTTAAAAGTTCTTTTTCAGTGAGATCTGGTTTGCCCATATAACTAACAAAGTCAATTGCATCAAAATAACCCCTTGCCCATGGGTTCAAAGCTGACCCGCTTTGAGTTACAGCTCTGTGGAAAAGATCTTTAGCAGTTGGTGACAAAAGTAAAAATTCCACAGAAGCCGCACCAGCACTTGATCCAAATAGTGTGACGTTATTGGGATCACCATTGAAGCTTTTTATATTTTTTTGAACCCATTTTAGAGCCAATACCTGATCTTTCAAACCAGCGTTTCCCGGCACATCTAAAGAACTATCTTTCAATTGCAAAAAACCTAATAAGCCCAATCTATATGTTATTGAAACGACAACTATATTCTCGGTCATGAGATATTCTGGACCATATGTGGCGAGATCATGATTTCCAACCACAAAACCACCACCGTGAACAAAAACCATCACGGGTTTCAATTGATTTTCCTCTTGTGGTAACTAAAACATTGTTAATGTTTATTAATCATGGTGTTTCAATCAGAAACCCCAACATGGTTTGTTTGAAAAATAATAGATTACGAGCAGAAATGAAGATTTTTATGCTATTTGTTACGAATAACATACAGATCGCGAAAAGTCTATTCGAGCCATGCGATTTGTACACAAGTACGACAAGGAAAATATGAGAAAAACTACTTGAAAGAGACAGAAGAATAATTGGGCGCAGTCAGCGTTTGGTGTGTGTTTAGTTCCAGCTACCCTACATTAGAATGTTTGGTACTTTCTAAGGAATAAATAACTTATTTTGCATTTGACTTTTAACACGTGATAACGCCGTATTTAGTGGGAGAAAATCGAGATTGGTAATATTATTGACTTTTGAAAAATAAGTGAGATCAACACAAATAAGAATAAAATAATATGGTTCATGAAAAAATTTGGACAAATTACAATCTGTAATAAATAAAATCTATACACTGCTTTCGATTTAACAATTGTTATTGGTATTTAACATTGTTGCCGACAAAAATTGGGAATAATTTTACAGATAAGTACATTCAGCAACAGCTGACTGCGCACAATTATTCTTCTCTCTCTTTCAAGTGGTTTTGCTCATATTTTCCTTATCGTACACTTGTGTAAATCGTATGACTCGAATAGATTTTACGCAAGCTTTTTGGATTTATTTGTACGTATGACATTTCTCTGTTAACCCTCAGGTGTCACTAATAAACACTGCTTACAAAAAACTACTACGCCTCGATTGATAAACTGCTCTCTCGCTTAAAAAAATGTAACTTTCGTCACTGGTTGAACAATAAACTATTTTTCGTGCAACCGGACGCAAAACAAGCATTTTGCAGCCGCAACAGAGGCCGCAAAATGATATTTTGCGGCCGTTACCCAGAGAATGATATTTTGCGGCCGTTACCCAGAGTGACGGCCGACAAAAATTTTTACGGCCGTTCCCATAGTGACTGCCGGCAAACTGAACGCCACTACAGCATTTGACATTTCTGAAATATGACAATAACAATGTATTTTGAACCAAAAACTAACTGTCTTTTCTAAAGAGACATAATGTTTATTGAAATTATGTAATTTTCACGGTTGCACGAAAAATATTGTGTATACTATGGCCGCGAAATGTTTTCGCGACCTCGAGATTATCTTGCCTCGGCCGGTGCGGCCTCGGCGATAATCTCTCTCTCGGAACGCGAAAAAGCATTTTGCGGCCTTAGTATACAAATAACTATTGCATTATTTGTCAAATCATATAAGTTGTCATTTTTGTGACGCTTCACAAAAAGATTTACATATATGTAGACTCCGTTTCACGTAAGAAGAAGCCACTTGAGGTTACAGTTGTATGCGCGAACTTGTTGTCAAAACCAGCGCCATGTCACAGATTATAAAGAGAACAGATACGAATCCCGGTAAAACATCGAACGATTTTCAGCTCCGTCGTCAATGACCTTGGACCTTTAACTCGGTATGGCCACGATGTTGCCAGTTTGAAACATTTTCTGAATTTCTTACCAAATTGCACTGTTGACTCGCGGGGACAATAACAATTTCTAATGCCGGATCTAGATTTTTGGAAGTTTCCACTAAATCTTCAAAACTGCGCCATGAATTAAAACAATAATCATAATCGAATATATATTTATGTATTTATTAAATTCCTATATGTACATTCCTATGATTTGTTATAAATAGTCATTGTCATTACTCTTGGGAGATTAATTGAAAAATACATTTTTAGATAACACAAATAATCACAAAAATCAACCGAATTTTAAAGTACAAATAATTCTTAATTTATTTATTATCAAAGGGAATACAATATACACATATGCAGTTAATATCAAAAACTTTAAAATTTCTTTTATCATAGGCCGGGATATTAAATTAAATACTCTCATCCCTTGGAAATCGAAAGAAATTAATTTTTCTTTCCGAATAAAATTTATTTGGACAGTCTCTGTATGAACAATACACTCCGCCGTGATGTTTATCCATTTTATAACAATAATAATCTATACCACTATATTTTTATAGTTAATATTACCACAACGCACAATCGATTAGTCAAATAAGACAATTAATATCGCCGATTGAACGCCTTCAAACAATGAGGCAAACAAAAATGGCGTTATGAATTTTGAGAACAGATTACAAGTGATTTTGAACATTTTTGGACGTTTTGATTATGTTAGGTCAGGTTAGCCGTCACCGTTATTGTGCATGGTTGCCAAGGATGTGGTTTGTGTGAAAAATATATATTTATGGTATGATTTTTATACATTATAATATTTTTAATTGTATTATACTTTTAATGTTAATAAAATTGATTTAAAACAAGTAATTATCGAATATTTGTATCTGTATAACTATCACACTTAAGAAAAATGCTTATAAAATAATTGCCCTATGATCGTAAATTGAAGGAAATATTATGCAAATTGACAACCCTGTTGACAAATTTCGCGAAGCAGCCCGAACGGAGTCGACATAAGACGATGGGCATTTAAATGGGTATGTCCACCCATCTCTCTCTTTTTACTGTTCTCTATCAAGCTTTCGTATCTGTTCTCTTTATAATCTGTGGCATTATTGTAAATTTGACATTCGACTTCAAACCAGTAGCGTAACGTTTTCACATTTTGTATATTAACACAAAATAACAATATTAAAAATGTATTTATCGCATCTATAGAATAAATAAAACATATTTGGTAATTATTACGCCAATGGCATGAAACTGTCGTTACTAGGCGACAGAGATAAACAAGACAGATTTTGATTTCTGCACAAGACAGTTCGCAAGCTTCACGTGGCTTCTTCTTATATGAAACGGAGTCTACTACTGTTTGAAATTTAATTTTTGCAGCTGACAGAGTAAGCATTCATTTTAGTTTCTGTTAATTGAGAAGGTGTCTGTATTGACAGTATCCAAAGCTTGATGCTGATTGCTGATAAAGTATTGTCTTTTGTTTAAATAAGTAGGTAAATCCCCAAGCTTTACTTATTTTTATACAATACCTTTTTAGTAAATACGTGTAGATTTAAACAATCCTCCACGCCACATGGTTGCCTAGTTTCCAGATTCATTTGAATACTTGATTTCCCATCTTTTGTTGCATCTTTAATTCCTTGCCATGGTTCAGTAGGTTGTGGGGCCTAAAAATTAAAGTACAATCAATTTCAAGATATTTTTGTGTTTGATATTTCCAAATAAAATAACGACCGAAATTAAAAATACACTACAAATCCTTACTTTGAATCGTAGATCTCCTACTACAGGTTTTCCATATGGAATACACAAAAATGAATGAAAAGGATCGCCATTTAAATCAGTTTTGCGACATCCTTGAACCAAACCATCTGATAATTTTACTAAAGGCTCCATCCTGCTGGAGCTGGACTATACAAAATCTAATAAAATACATACATATTTTATTTTTATGGCTGATTGTAAAATTTTTAAGGAAGCATGAGATGAAAAAATTGAAATTAATTGATGGCGTCATACATATTTATCATTATTGAATTTTTAAACTTTGAAAATCTACCGAATGGTTAAGATTACTAATCTATAGCATTGTTTAAGTTATACAATGTCTATATATATTTGTTAAATAAAATGAATAATATTAAACATATTTATAGCAATAATTTTAAAACATTTTAACTTGATACTTCTGTATCTGTATCTGTAGAGTAGGGAGGGTGAGTGTGTAGGCTCACAGCACTTAGGCCACATGTGACCCATTGTACATCCTCCCGAGGAGTTGTCCTCCTAGGTCATTGTCCATCCTGTCCTTCCCAGGAAGGTGGACAGGTCACTGGGAGACATCTCCTTTATATCGGCAGGTGTAGGCCAAGACTCACCGAACACACACTCTCTTATTGACGATAGCTCCGGACACTCGCATAAGACATGCCTGACAGTTTCATCTTCCTGTTCACACATCCTGCATAGAGGTGTGTCCACTAGCCCCATAGTATGGAGGTGTTTCCTTAGTTGACAGTGATCAGTCAGAAATCCTACTGTTAAACGTAGGTTTTTCCTGGTCATCACCAAATATTTCTTCGGCGCCAGCTTCAGGTGTCACTGGGTCCTAGAATTTTTAGTCCAGCGGCTTCCCTGGCTAAAGAATCAGCAGTGCGATTTCCTTTACTCCTGTCGTGCCCTTTAACCCACCTCAGGATAATATTGTTATCTGCCGAGGCATCAGCTAAATCTTGGTGGCACTCTAGTAGGTACTAGCCTCGATATAACACGTTGTCTGTTCAAGGCTAATAGGGCTTGTCTACTATCATGGTTAGTTCTTTTGTGGCAATTGAGATTCCAGCCAGTTTTGTTTGATCCACGCTGGTATTGTTTCCCATTCCCCACTTAATCTTTAGGCCTAGTGCTCTCGAGTAAACTCCACATCCTGAGCCTTCTTTCATTTTTGAACCATCTATATATATGCGTATTGCATTTGCAGCATCTGGCTCTGTGTTCTGTTTTATTTGAATTTTGTAGGGTTTGTTAAACAAAAACCTGGGTTCAATTGCATCGTTGGCTGCCTGCAGCAGAGGTAGCGCAGTGAGCGCTTCCTGCCATAGGCTCAACCTCAATTGGCCCACTCCTACTTCGGTGTTTACACCAGCCGTGCGCAATCGTACCATGGCCATTAACGCAACCTCCTTGACGTGCAGGTCCACAGGGGTCAGACCAGTAATTAGTTCCATTGCTAAAGTTGGTGTTGTTATCATGGCTCCTGTGATGTTCAAACAAGCCATTCGCTGTATTTGATATAATTTTTGGATGGCCGTTGCTTGTAGAACCTTCGGTCCCCATGCAATTACTCCATACGTTAACATGGGTCTTGTTATAGCAATGTAGATCCAGGTGACCACACGGGGTGACAGACCCCATGTGCGTCCCACTGTCCTCCGACACTGCTCATAAGTCACATATGCTCTTTTTGCTCTGCTGTGTAGATGAGAGTTCCATGTTAGTTTCCTGTCGAGGGTAATACCAAGGTATTTCACCTCTTACGAAAAGTTTAGTTTGCTTTTGAAGATTTCGGGAGGTTTCAAATCCGATAAACTTCTTTTCCTGGTAAAAAGGACCATCTCAGTCTTTCTGGGATTGATCGACAGTGAGTGTTCCTTACACCATTTTTCAATTAATTCAAGCCCATCCTGCGCTCTATCGCACAGTGTGTTCACAAATTTGCCAGTCTGCAAGATAACTATGTTATCTGCGTATGCAATTGTGTAGAATCCATTGTTGTTGAGGTGATTAATCAGGGTGTCTAGGACTATGTTCCACAGAAGGGGTGATAAGAATCCTCCTTGTGGACATCCCCTCATGACCAGTCCGCTTACTGTGATGTATTCTACATTGAGGTGAATATCTTTATAGCTGAGCTTTCTACATTGATACTTATTGCTCTACTAGATACTTGATACTTAATATTATTCGTTTTTAAATCACAATTTTTGATTAGTAGATATATAGTTATACAAAAAATACTTAAGTTACTTTTGTTATTTGATATAATAACTAATTTAAGAGCTTATCTAAGATGTTTCTCTATTTTTCTCAGAATTCATACCGATGAAGTTACCATCAAGTTTACATTACCCCTAATAAGATTTTTTACCTGGCTGAAATAGTATATTATGCAACAAGTGAGAAAAGTACTTTCCCCACATGTTGTACACTATACTTTTTCTACAACTGCACAAATTTAAAGAATACAAGTAAAGTAACTTAATATTTATTTTTATGGTTAGTAAAACAAAAATAACACCAAAGTATCCCATCTCTAAACTGTTAAGTAATTTTATTCATAATTATAGTTGATGGTGAAATTTGTACAATTTTGTATGGTCAAACTCGGAACGTCATTTCTTTTCATTAAATTCTCTGTTACTACCTTTTCGAATTTAAAAGCTATGAGAAATACGTCAATTTTCATTACAGTTGTAGAAAAAAAATTATTAATGATTATATTAGTCTGTTGAATTAAGTTTCGCCTTAGTTGCAGCAGGTACATACGCTACCGTGTATTTAGAATTTGTTTATAAATCTTTCCAAAGATATTTTACTATACATAAAAATGACTTACCTGGAATAGAATAGAGCACTATTATATAAATTATAGAGCCTCCTCAATCTTATTTGGGCGAGCGAGAGTGGTATGCGTGAACTAACTTAACCTTGTTAACTTTTAAAGGATGCTTTAGAGATGTTGATTTCTGTTACTTTTGAGTATTCGGTGCAAATCGTTACTTTCGTATAAAATATCTACCCATAATCATTTTGTATGATTATTGCTATTGAAAAGTACAGGAAATACTAATTGGTAATGCTACTTTACAAGCCTAATTAATTGGAGTTCATATAATATCCTTTTTGGTGTGCGTCATCGATTGTTAATGTCCTTCTAACACATTACGTTGGAATAAATAGAAAAAAGGCAGGTCTATGATTAATCCCAATCAGAATATCACAATAATGAACCGTTTGAATTCATTACAAACGTTAACCCTAATCTTTCACTTAAAAAATTGATTAGTTGGTGTCAGGGACGTATATAAGGGGGGGGTTTGGGGGTTCAAACCCTCCCCATAGAAAATACAATAAAGGTACAATATTTTTTTATTAGCATACTGCCGCAATATGAGTATTCATCGGGATGTGGCAATAGAAATTGTGAATAATTTAGCCGAAGAGGTTAAATTTACTTTTGTGAGATTGATTTTCTGTTTTAATAAAAGCTTCAATTTTCAATCATCTATTACTTTTTAAAATAGGTGCTCCCAAATTAATATACAGGTAAAAGCTCGGCTGGTATGGGAATGCGGCAAAGAACTTAGAAGACTGGCGACTCGGAACAGTGTAACACTGGATGGGTCCCAGGTCGCAAAGGAATCGCTGGCAATGAAAAAGCTGACGAACTTGCAAGAGCAGGATCGTCAACACTGATGAACGGATCCGAACCATCTGTGGGCACCCCCAGAGGCTCCACTAGGTCATGGTTAAAAGGGCGGGTAAAAGAACAATCCATAAAACTCTGGAAGAATACGCCCAGGCAAACACATGGGAAGAAATTTATGAAAGAGCCATCAGAAAAAGTAGTAAAAGAACTGCTCTCAATGAGCAGGAACAAACTACGCACCATAACGGGGCTTCTTACGGGACACTTTCCCACAAAGGAGCACCTGAACAAAACAAAACTTAACATTATTTCTTAAACTTGAGAAATTGCTTTAGGTCGTAGCACTCGATTTTTTTTGCCTTAGGCGGCGCCTTCAATAAAGCTTTCCCCTTCTAAACCTATCAGATGAAAAAAGCCAAAACCCTCCCCATGTAAAAGCTATAGCTACGTGACTGGTTGTTGTTTAGATTACGCGGAAGCGCGACCTACCAATCGAGAGAAATTACATTACGCTCAATTATTATTAATGAAAAGTTAATATTAATCTTATTTAAATAATACAAAAACATGCCTAGTTACACGGAAAAATATCAGCATTTTGAAAATTCTCAAGTATTTTCAGTTAGAATAAGAAGCTGGCAATTATTAATTGCATAGCCTTTTCGAATTTGGCTGAATACGATCCTGATGATTTTATTTATCAAATTTAAGATTAGCTATATGTAAAAAGAGCAAATAAAATAAATGACATACCGAAAACCCGGATATACGTCACAAACGATGACGCACACCAAGAAAGCTATTGAATGTACTATATGAGATAATAATGGCTTGTTATAATACTGTATTTACTGTAGGCACTTAGGGCAGGGTCCCGGGAATAAGAAACATTTTGGTTATTAATAGTTATTTATGCAACAAGTTCAAAAGGTAAGTCTTTATTGCACGTTGATCACCATAAACACTTTTTGCATACAATATTTTTGCCAACGTTCGTGCCTGAATGTTTATGTTTGTCATGATTACAAAACGCTGTAGTGAAATGACAGATGAGTGGAATAATAGTATATTAAGTACCAAAGTCAAAAACTTTACTTTAGTTACGAGTTTTCTGAGATGTGACTTTTCGCACTTAAAGTGACGTTTTTATATAATGTTACGCGAGCTGCTGCATTAATGTGCTCAATTAGTGCCCCCAGTGAAATTCCCATATGAGACGACTATGGCTCCTCCGCCTTATTTTCAAGAACGATCTGGAAAACGTAACATCTAGAAAAACCAGGCGCATCCACCAAAACTTCGAGTTCGAGAAGTTTCTAGAAATACACACGTGCGAGTATAAATAGGCGACGAGCATCGCAGTTAGTCAGTCAGTCAGTTAGTGTTGATTCTGAAAGATAGCAATCGCGCCTCGATAAAGTGACTCTCATATAAATTATAGTTAGTGTGTGTTTAGTGTGATATATAAATTATTAAATAAGGACTGTATTTGAATATAAATCTGTAAATATAAATTAATTGTAAATATAAATTAGAATAAACGTTACAATAAGAATGTAAACCCGTGTTTTAGATGCAGTTTTAGTGACGAAAGTAGAAAAAGTTTTTATTGCACACTACGACCAATAAAGCACTAGTTTTTCCACTAAATAGACTTCAATAAAGTTTTGTTTTTGCATGAACGTAGAAACAAAAAATTATATTGTTAATATCAAAACGCAAATACGAATGCTTTGCTTTTAAACGACTTCTTCATCGGCTATAAGATACTTTCGGGTGACAAAGACGTCGCAATTATACATAAATATTGTTTTTTCTAATTTTTACAAATGAGGATATATTGTTTCTCTGGATTTTCACCATTTAATATTTTCGCTGCGGGTGTAATTTTTTGGCGAATCATTACTTTCTCCACAACTCTACATAACAATAATGTAAACAAAACTCTGAAGTGGTAATACTAATTGAAACGCCAAAGATTACCAAATAAATATACTTATCAAACTATTAAAGATTAGAAAACAAATATAAGATATTCCTCTCGAAAACAATATACTGAGTTTGGTTAATATGATGTAGGTATTTAATCCATTGTGTTTCCAATCTTTAACAACCACATTATTATTAATGATAAGTACTTTTAAAAGGCAGAGGAGTTGAAATAATACGAACAAACAATGTTACTTCTATAGCATTTCCCAAAAGACTAAATGAAATATACAAAATTTAGTTACATCTCTGTCCCTTCGTCCCTATGCTTTAGAGTTAGATTGTAAGTAGGTCGAGATTATTTTTTTAAATGATCTATTTCACATCTATATATTGTCAACGAAAAGTGCAGAAATAGTTATTGATGAAAAAATACGTATATAATACATTTGACAATGATAAAACACAACTTTATGCTAAAATATTTTTTCTCAGTATAAGCATTTTTTATAATTCTCGGTGTATGCCAGAAACAGCTGTCACCTTCAAGACTATTTATTTTTGCAATTCAAACATCAAAGGATTTTCACGAGATGCTTAAAGGCATTTCCAAAATATTCAGAAATACCTAATGTAGGAATTTCCCATAAATTCCTACACTGTACCTTAAGTCTTCATTAAGGCATCAATTCCAATTTTTTAAACTCCGCGCCCTTTGTGAATGCTCACGTAACTAATCGGTACCGTCCGATTCACTTGCCGCTAAAAATAGCGCCAACGAAAGCCAGCACGCCAGCAGTTATCCAGCAGTGTATGCAGCAGCAGCAGTGTAAGCTCAACTCTGGTAGCGATGCGATATCCGAAGGTTCCTCGTTTATTTCGATTCTATCAGTTCAAACTTAATCTTTTAAATAATTTACTTTCAATAACTAAAATGTGCATAATATAGTGTGAAGTTATCACCCGATGTCTATAGGTAATGTATTTATTCTAATTAAAATCAACTTATTGTTCGTTTTCCCGCGTACTCGCAGAGGCCGGGTTTTGCATTATGGTAAGCGTTGTTGCCTTATCCACTTTTCAAGTTTGGTACTTCATTTCGTTAAATTGTTAATTGTTCAAGCTGCAAGATTTCTAATAGAATGGTTATTAGTGTCCGTATTTTTATTTCACCTTTATTTCGAAAGGAATTTCCATCTCACTTGTCAACAAAAGGTTTATTTATTTATTTATTTACGGGTAACACCCAGTATTTTATAAAAACAAGGACAAAATAGGATAAATGTGTAAAACAAAATTTAAGCTTAATATAAGTAAAAACAATTATGACAAGGAACTCAGCGAACAGTAACAACAAAAATTAATAATCACAATACAATAACTACCATTTTAAAATAATGCAATCCCAATCCTTTACTAAGATTTCATATCTCGTAGGAATTGCCTAAGAGAGTACCCAGATATGTTGAAAAAATCCAGATTCAACCTGTTTGTACTGGATAAAATTCTGCTTCAGCAAACCTCCCATAATTACATCTATGTAATGGAGCTGCAAAAGTATGATTATTTCTTGTGGACCTATAAGGGACATGGAAACCAATGCGGGATAGTAATTGCGGGCAGTCTATATTATAACAGAGTAAGTTATGGAGACATTTTATATCAGCTTGAGATCTACGAATTGAAAGATGGTCTACACTGAGACAGTCTCTTATCTCTTGATATGTATTAGTTGATAAAGGCATTCCAATTTTAAACGACATGTACTTAATGAATTTATTCTGAACTTTCTCCAAGTTGTTTACATGAATCTGGTAAGATGGTGACCAGACTGGTGAACAATATTCCATCAATGACCTGACTAATGTAAAATACATTGACTTGAGTGCCAAAACGTTCTTAAAGTCCTTAGCAGTTCGCAATACAAATCCCAACATTTTCATAGACTTATTAATGATGTGATCATAATGAAGGTGGAAATAAAGTTTATGATCTAATATCACACCAAGATCCCGAACAGAGAGAACGTTAGTTAAATTATTATCATTTATTGAATATGTAAATGATACATTCCCAATTTTCCTAGAGAAGCAAATGATACTACATTTGGCAAGATTGGCAAGTATTGTTTACTAAAAATTCTCAAAACGTGTCAGGAAGTCAAGGAGCAACAAATTAAAACTGATGGAACCAGCCAAATCTCGCTAAGGCGAAATCCCTTCCTGTACACCTAATTTTTATCTTGGTTTATTTTCTAAGTATAGGTTAGGTTCCTAGAAACGGACCACGGTTTGTATTCTACCAACCGTGGAAACGGACTACGTGATTTACACTGACGGATCCAAAACCGGAAACGGGGCTGGAGCGGCGGTCTTCTGCTGTAAACCCAGAGTGGAAATCACAGTCAACCTGAGCAGGTATGCTACCGTCTTTCAGGCTGAAGTATACGCCATTGAACTGGCTGCAAGAGAGCTGATGAATCAACCTGTTGCAAAAAAGAACATACACATCCTGTCAGATAACCAGGCTGCTCTTAAAGCACTGAGCTCGAACATGATAAAATCTAAGATGGTATATAACTGTCTACAATCCCTTGAAATACTAGTCAAGGAAAATAGAGTTATTTTGAACTGGGTGCCGGCGCATTGAGGAGTGGAGGGCAGTGAGGAGGCCAACAATCTGACAAAAAAGGGATCAGAGACTTTATTTATCAGACCGGAACCATTTTTTGGAATTGCAGAAAGCACTGCTAGATCAGCCATAGCTACCTGGGCGGAGAGGAAAACCTACTTACACATACTGGGCAGACATACCGGGGCTATCTCACTTAAAGGCGTTCATATACTACCCTTCGAGTACAAAACATAAGCAGATCCTGGAATGGAGTAGAACAAACCTACGCATTCTGACGGGAATGCTTACAGGGCATTGTCGACTAAATTACCACCTAAAGAAGATGAGTCTGGTTGAGACCTCGGACTGTAGGTTCTGTAATTTGGGGGACAAAGCTGCGGAGCACATACTATGCTCATGCCCAGCCTTGGGCAGGATAAGGTATAATATATTCGGTTTTAGTACCTTAGAGCCGAAAGTATCACCAAATACGCACAGGATTGTGGGGTGAGCTAGGGGTGAGCCACAACTGACTAAGGTCACAGTGGAGGCGGCGAGAAGGCCCCACTCACATAAAACATAACATAACCTAAGTATAAGGCATGCCAGAGGCAAGGATGTATCCATCCTTGTGCCAGAGGGCCCGCTTCATGTCAACCGGACAGACAATTTACCTCCAATTTTTTTAAATAAAATAAAAATTATGTTAAAATCATTTATTGCAGTTGCCGGTTGCGGTTATAATAGGTATAGTTTAAATAACACCCGTCTTCCGCATTAAATACTAATAATTTTTATTGAATAATTAATAATTTTTTCATAATTACCTATTTTATTTGCAACAAATGAAAAACAAGTATTTCAACTTTCTTGATAAGACAGTGGAAATACCGCCCCCTAAGATTTGACCCATTTGAAGCGGGCCCTGGGCATGTCCACCAACTAACAAGTTTTGCCGACAAAATGTTCTCTTTTGAGATATTATAAAGGAATAAAATATAACGTAATTGAAAAATGTGGGCAATTAAAAGACTTTCAGTTAAAAATTTATATTAAATTTAATTTACAAAAACTCATTCATTAACGAAGAGGCTTGTTTTCTGTGTTGGCATATAGGATAGAAAATATTCCACAAGCTGAAAAATAAAATTAGTTGTTAATAGGCATAAATGTATAAGTGAGTACCTAAGTTGGTACAGCATAAAGTGAAAAAGTGGTAGTTATAGGACAAACAAATAAAAGTATAGTTTTGTGATGTTGGGAATTTAACTTGAGCAGGATGTCTTCCCTGGTCCTGAGGGAGCACGTCTAATATGAATGAAGTTGACCTGAAGGTTGTATAATTTACTGTTTATATTCAATTCATTAAATTATTGTTACCTGATGAAAACAATCCTATGAATAAAAATGGAGGTAAACATCCTAATTGCATCAAATACGGAAAAATAAGGTTTCCTATCAATGTTCCCAAACGTTGTGCTGTCAAATGTATGGACAAAGCAATTGTTCTGAAATTAAATAATTCCATTAGGTTTTCTGCTAATATTTCGAATAATTTATCACATTTATTAGCGGTATAGTTATCTAAAATTTTGTTTCTGGTATACTTTGGCAAGTTTATCTGAAACCGTGAAAGGAATGCAGTCGAAAACGTTCGACATTGCCACGTTTAACTATAAAAAAATAGAAGAACTGATTATGTAGTGATAATAATTATAAATGGGTCTTTTTATTATTAACAATATTAAAAATATGATTAAACGTTAATTTTATAATGTACTTGTTTCATTGGATTTATTCTATTAACATTATTTTCCAATTTATGAATATTAAAAGAGAACACTTTTCCAAATTTGTTATGGGATTCTTAAAGCTCTGGCAACGTTGTACGAAAACCATAATGACCACACCCTCCGATTACATAATTGGTGATTTTTATCGACCAGGTTACTTCTTATTGGAAAGCGCGTGCGTATGTTCTTCCCTCTCACTTCGTCAATTGACTGATATTGATTTATCCAGTGGTGTTCGTATTTTCAGTTACCTTTGTAATTTCAGTTTTACTTGGTAAAATAGGTACCGTACGCCATTTGTACGTTTGACAGATATACGCCATGTTTTTCCTCGCCTCTTACCGACGCCCCGTAGCTACAGATAAACTTGCCAAACTATATAGTTATTCTACCTGTCGCTGATAGCGCTACGTAAGCGAGGATCTGTCAGATCTCAATAAGCCCGCCATTTAATATATAACCTCTATCAAGTTTTGAAGATCCGCCCTTGTCAAATATTTTTGTGCTTTTTAGTGATTTTTAAATATTAACATTATGTTTCAGTATTGTATTATTCCCACTTGTAAGAATATTAAAATACATCTCCTTCCTAAAGACACCGGGGTAGGTTTGCAAATTAATTTGTGTTTGATTAGATGTTCTTTTCCCACTAAAAACTGTTGAAGCTCTTTTATTTATTTATTTTATAAAAATTAATAATAATTTGTGTAATGGCTTGAATGTTTCGAATAAATTGAACATGTCCAACCATAGTTCTGGTTTTAATTGGCTGTAAACTTATAGTTTATTTAGTGCATTTCTAGGTCTTGTGAACCTACAATGTTATTATATTCTTAAAAAATAAACTACATTCATCATCACATAGGTACATCTGTATAGAATTGATTTGTTGGTATTTTTTTAATAAATAAAAATAATGTATTTAAACAGTGTTTTATTCCACTTTTCATAAAATTCCTAATAGCGTCTTCGATTGATAAAAATAGTGTAAACTAATAAATTTTGCGGCTCACTAATGCATGAAAATTATTAGTACGCACTAATTCTAGGTATCAATTGAAAATAAAAAATGGCAAAAATAATAATTTAAAAAGCCCGCTACTTCTAACAGCAGCGCTTGGAGCGACAGGCTAAATAACTAAAATAACAGTGAATGTTATAGGTATTATTCAAGAGTGGGCCATCTATTTTTTTTTCGGTATTCTAGGTATGTATAGGAAAACCAAAGTTTATAGTGCTAGGTATGAACTGCCATATATAAATTGTAATAAATTTACCTTAAAGTCGTCGGAAATAATTCTAGAGTAATTGTAATCAATAAATTTTCTGGAACACTGCCGATTGCAGTTCCTACAGCAGATAATGCAGTGACTACTTGTGAACTTCTCGCGAAATATACACAGAATAACGATGCTGAACAAATGAAAATTAACGCAACTAAAAA
This sequence comes from Galerucella tenella, assembly GCA_910591685.1. NCBI lineage: Eukaryota > Metazoa > Arthropoda > Insecta > Coleoptera > Chrysomelidae > Galerucella > Galerucella tenella. The sequence goes on along the minus strand of CAJUYH010003800.1, from coordinate 11,919 downwards.
GAAAATAAGTTAAATGCATCAAGTAGATATCATGGTCGTTTTTAGAATAACAATGATGTGTTAATGGTTACAATTTATAGAAAAAAATGCTTACTATTCAATCTTTTTACTCCTACAGCTCTCACTAACGTTCCAGCAAAAATAAATACCAAAACTCTTGCTGATGCTACTATAAATGTATTGAGATAAACTGAAAAATTATCCAGATCCTAAAAGAAAATAAATAATATATAAAACCGTCGACTTTTTGTCTATCTCTTGTTTAAATGATGGACACTTTATTAATGTTATAAATTTGTTATATTTTATATTTTCAATTTCGGTCTTCAAGACGTTTCGTAACAGAAGTTTTCAGTTCAATTCACCGTTACTTTTTTTTAATTACACTTAATTCTTTTGGGAAGTGAATAAATTAGTTACCACTGAACAGCTTTGGGTGGATGTAACATTTTTCGTTTCCTTCAATTCATCTAGCATTATACACATACTGCTGCTAGTACCATTGTGACTATTTTGGTAATCACTTATTGCCTGGAAAATACTTGGAAGCCAGAATTTGAGTGTGTTCAAACTAAAAATATATAAAGCTCATTATTATTAATATTCGATATTCTTCAATAAAATATCTTGACAAATCAATAGGAATTTTATTTTCAATGCTATAACTTTTATACATTGATGTTTTTCGCTCTATCCATAGATTCTATTGAGGTCAAACTACAAAAATGATTGGTTGACACAATGGTTTTTACCTCATAACAAGTGCAAACGCATTGAAGGAAGCTAACATCATATTTGTTATGTGGGGTCTATTTAATATTGTCTTCATTTCTGACCACCCACTTCTCAAAGCTGTCGCCAATTCTATCCGACTGGAAGAGAAATTCATGTTTGCCTCTCTTACTAAAGTTTTCACCTAAATACATATAAAAGTTTATTTTTATTTTTGTGACTATTTTAATTTCTACATTTCTCAAGATACCAGATACCATTCCATTTTAGTAGAGTAACCAAAATTATGTTATCATATTCCTATTATCTCCCACTTAATATAGCTTACTCCCTCTTTTTCTATTTGTATAATTACCGGGAAGCCTTCTTTTGATTTTCCACTATTCACAGCATAGACCTTTTGCATAACAGCTAGAGCTTTTTTATTCTTGCCCATGGACATCAAAAATTTGGGACTCTCTGGTAAAAACATATACAATATTCCAGATATAATTGGAAATAGAGCGCATATTAACATAAATACATTCCATGATCGTAAAACTGGAATCAAAATTATTAAATAATTAAAGCTATGTATAATAATTGTATGTTAAAAGTTATGTGTTATATTCAGTGGCTGCTACTTGGAGGAGACTATGACTATGCCTACGTATTTTCTGTGAAAAAATTTTAATTCCTTTGCTTTTTTTATTTCGAAGGTAGTTCAAATATATTAGGCGCACCTGTATCCAACCTCTGCATAATGTAAATTTTAATTACACCAATTTTCAGGCAACGAGCAATACAGGACTAAACATAAAGGTGAATACGCTAAAGTATAAAGTGTTGCCGAAGCGTGACATAATTACGCACATAGAAGGCATGAATGCAAGCCTCATATGATTTTATGCGGAGGTTATGTCTGTTTAGGGGTTTAGGTAACGCTTAGGCCAGCGGTGCTGGGAGGGGGGACTTTCAATTTGCTATGGTTTTTGCATTCTCACTCAGCCACGAGCCGCCACTGGAGATAATCAATCAAATATAAAAAAAATTGATTTCATACTTTACCAAACAATCCAAAAACGGAGATGTTTATCTTTCTAGGTAAAATTCCCCAAGCTAGTAGTGGCAAACAAAGATTTATAATACTAAAAAGTGTACCTCGAATCATGTGTACTGTTCCTCTATATTTAGAAGAATGAAATTCTGTAATATGAGACGTAGTTGCTCCATATGGTCCATTTAAACTAAAATCAAGTCAAAAAATGTACATCACCAAAAGTCACTAAAATTGTATACTCGTACATTAGACCTGACATAAATTTAGAAGCCATCAATAAACCTTTACTATTTGATAAAGCAGCTGTGAATGAGAAGAATCCAGTGAAAAGATAACCATAAACTGCTATTTTTTTCCTACCCAGGGCATCGCATAAATATCCCCAAAACAAACCACTTGTAATCATGCCTAAAATTAAAAATAAGTAAGTATAGTTTTAGTGAGATTATATATGAACTATACAGGATGTGCAAGAAATGAAAGATCTAAGCTTGGAGACAATGTCTTGGACAACATTTTACAAACCTGCAAAGACAACACCATTCAAAATACCCTTATCTTCTAGCGTGAGATGCAAATCACATTCTGCAACAGGAACTATATATGTCATGGCAACGGTTTCTGTCATTTGTACTGTACATGGAAACAAAATTACCAATAATAACATGTAATTATATTTTCCAAAACCAGTTGCAGTTATAGCTTCTTCAAATGTTTTAGGAGCATCTTAAACAATAATTAAGATTATTAAAATTTCAGGTATATTTTTAAAATGCTTTTATGACGACCGTGTTTTTTAAAACAAAGTAAAACCATGTAAGACTATAGTTCCTTTAATAAATTACTTTGGTATAGGCAACCACACATACACTGCAGTGAGCTATTTTCTACTGGGACACCCTGCATAGATACACCCTGCACGATCGACTTGCAGAAAGTGATAGTTTTCAGAATCAGACCAAATCAGACGTGTTTCATACGACGAGACTACAGTCGACAGAGAATAGAATATGATGTAACCTTTGGAAAATAGTCTCCATTGGATACCTATGTGTTTCTTTGCGAAAAAGTATCACTTTCTGCAAGTGCTAGGATGAATCAGATAACTTTATAATTGTTTTTTTATATGTTAATTCAGATGCTATATTTTTATCTACAATGGAATATTTTTTTACCTGGATGTGGATGAAATCTCTGATTCTCCTTGTCATTGGTTTTTAGTGGAATTTCTGTTTCCTCTGAATCCATTGTCACTTAATATTTATGAACGGATTACTGATGTCTCTTGAAAAACTAATTAAGAATGGTTCATTACAGATAAGCAATTACATATTATTCTCGAGTATCAATCATTATTGGAATTGATTACGTATTAACCTAAAAATTTGAATATACATACAACATGATCTTATCCTAAAAGTTAATCAACAGAGTATATCTATACATATTACTGTTATATTTTGTAGGCCAGTCAATAGTTGAAGCGACAAAAAGTATAATCGCATTTCTTAGATAAATTATGAATGTATAATATATTAGATAACATATTTCAATATTTTTGTTTCAGTTAAATGAAAGTGTTAGTTGTTATACATACCTAAGTTAAATAGACGAGGCTTTTATTGTTTGAAATGAATGAAAGTATAATAAAAACCTTCAATTTCTGCAGATAATAAATACGGAAATTTCAAGTATACTTCAAAAAAGGATTAGGAGGGATTGTTGGAAAATACAAACAAATCAATCACTCCTGAACATACCCTTTTACTTTGTGAAATCTACTCATATTAATGTTATAAATAAAAATAACTGTTTCTAATGAAATCTATACTATATTATTATGAAGGTATTAATAATTATTTTGAAAGTTTATATTTAAGTAAGAGATTGTGAACAGCTCAAATCATGCTTTCAATGATTATGAGAAGAAATACCTACATGATAAATAAAAATCCTCCACATTATATATGGAACCGTTATAAAGTAACCAAACAAATTAGACCTTGTTCTCACCTTGTTTCTCACTCCAGTAAAAAAGCCGCACTAAATTTCCTATCAATTTTTTTACTAGGATCACTTACTGAAAATAAAGTATCACAAAATGAAAAACGTTTTTGGTCGATATCTCGGAAACTTTGCACTTTAAGGCAAATGTCATTCAGACCATTATTATGGAAAAGAAAATTTCGCACCCTTTGTTTTCCCTAAACTTTTTTTGTAAAACTTACCGTTTACGATTTATGGCCCATTTAATGAAACGATTTTTCTATCTTGGCCAATAGCTCATGAAATAATATTGGATTAATCAATAAAAATGCATTTATCCACTTTTAAAGAAAAATTCATCTCTACAACATTTAAAACTTTGTAATGTCCATACTTTTTGAGATAAAGGACGTTTAATGTGAAAATGTTGACGCTCGGCGGGTGACACGCGGCAACCCAAAGGTAACAGGTTACTGTTAATTTTCTGTCTCTAAAAGAAGGGACGAAAAGGACTGCCGTATATCTATATATTAGTGACGAGGAGTTTACGATTATGACCATGAGAATGAAGAATTGATTGAGGCTTTACAGTCTTCTTTGTATCCTCCGAAGAGGGTAACGAATATAACTATAATTGAATTTTCGTTTTCGTTTTTCTTAAATTAAATTTTGAATGAATTTTTGAAAAATATTCCCCTATTGTTTTCTTTCATTTTATTATGGCATCTGAACATAACATAAATAATACGACCGGTAGTTCAACACTGAAAAAAAAAGTGGAAGTTGTAGAGAATTAATTTATCTTCAAAAGTGGATGAATGCATTTTATTGATTAATCCAATATTTTAAGAGATATCGGCCGTGATAGAAGAACCGGTTGATTAAATGGGCCATATAACTCGTAAACTGTAAGGTTTACAAAAAAGTTTACGGAGAACAAAAGGTGAGAATAGTATATTCTTCAACGAGTGCAGAATGATGGCTATTATTCACGCGGATGAAGTTTCCAAAACGAGGGAGCGCAGCGAGTGATACAAATTGATTCTTTTTAAAGAAAAGGTTATGTGAGAACCTGCATGAGAACTTTTAATAAAGAGTATTTCCACCTCTAGAATTCATGCAAGCTTGGAAGTCGCCTGCCCATGCTGTTTACCAAAATTATTGATATTCTGTTGAGGAATATTTTGCCATTCTTCTTGGGCCGCATGAACAAGCTCTTGTACCCTCCTGCGTGCTGCCACTGCCCTGGCAAGCATGTCCCAAGCATGTTCAATGGTATTCATGTCAGGAGATAGGGCAGGCCAGTTCAAACGATTGATCCCTTCAGTTTCAAGATACTCATTTACAGCTCTGGTCCGATGAGGTCGGGCGTTATCGTTCATAAAAACGAAGGAATTGCCAACAGCTGCGCGCCATAGTCTCACGTGAGGATGTAGAATCTCTCTGAGATACTTATCACCAGTCATCTTTCCCTCCACATGAATTAATTCTGTGCGATCATTTAACATGATACCAGCCCAAAACATAGCACTTCCTCCTCTGAAGGGCGGCACGGGGCGAGCATGGGCAAGCTGAGCAACTCTCGTTGGATCCCGCCACACACGTATTCGATGGCTATCTTGTACCAAACAAATCCTTGTCTCGTCGGAAAAAAACACCGAATTCCAAAATTCTTCAGGCAAGGCCGCGTGTTCTTGAGCGCACTGTAGTCAGCGAACTCTGTGCTCAGGTTGTAGTCTTGGCACTCTTATTGGTCGGCGACACCTCAAACCTGTCGCAAGTATTCGTCTTCGTAATGTCGAGATCGATACTTGAACTCCCAACGCATGTCTCATATCTCTTTGGAGTGCTGGTATTGCCATGGTCGGGTTTCTTCGGATAGTTAAGTGGATATAGCGGTTCTGCCACTGATTAGTAACACGCCTTCTACCGCTTCTAGGTCTATCACGAAGAGAATTGGTCTGGAGATACCGGTTCCATACACGAGACACATCACTTTGCTAAACGCCAACTCTGTTTGCCACGAACCTTTGAGAATGACCTTCTTCAACTAAAGCCACTATCCTTGCACGGTCAATCTCACTTATGACTTGACGATTCATGTTTGCACTTAAAATCGTAAAAATCAAATGCCTTGAATGTTAAAATGATCGCACTGAAAATGTTATCTTACAAAAAGAACTGTAAACATCTGTATATTGCAAAAAATATGGAACATATTGAAATGGTAAACATTGATAAACAAGCCAGCAAAAGAATTGTTAGCGCAAAAAAATTCCTTCGCATCCGAAGAAGGTGATGCAAAACTTTTGAATCTATGTGTATATAGACGATTTGATTTATTCATTTTAGCGTGAATTCTGATAATAATAGAATGTGATTGGCTAACGAGAGTGAATTCTTTTTATTATTCACTGGTGTGAATAATTTATATCATTATGCAGCTAAATATGTAAAAATAGTTTGTGCGTTATTATTCAGTCATGGAGAAATTTTATTCTCTACACTAATTTGTCTTAATAAAATTTGCTCTCGAGTGCAAATTTTCCGAGATATAGGCGGAAAATGCCTGACGCCTGAAACTCCACTGGAATATGTCAGAATTTTGAGATTTTATACCCAGTAAGAGTTCCTAAGCCTTATATGAAAAAAAATTGGATCGTATATTTAGTGCGAGATTAAATTCTATATTTACTGGCCTATACCCCTGTAATAATAAGTTAGCTAAAAACGAAACAATTATACTTAATGGAAATGTATCTCAATTGAAAATTCAATGGATCTAATCAAACAATTATTGACATAAAACTTACCAAATAACTGTCCTATACTCATTTCATTTGAGGTTACAAATATATTATCTAAAATGTCTCCAAAAGAGTGTAAACAGTTGTAAATAAATTAGTAAAAAATAAAAATATTAATTTAGTAAAAATATCGGATATATACTTTGTCCACGACCACCTAATAATAAGTCAATATTTTACCTCCTAACTAAAGGTATATGGTACCCATATATCAACTGTCGTGAATTATGGTTCATAATTCACGAATGGAGATGGGGGTACAATATGAAATAAACTATTAAATCTGTGTATTTTGTTCAGGAAATTTGTTTCTGACATATATCGTATCTATAAAATATTGTAATTTTTAGTATTGATACTTTTCATAACGATATTTTCTAATATTAAGTATTTTAAAACAATATATTTATAACGGTACGTTGTATTGATACTTTCTACAGTATCGCCCATCTCTATATATGTCAAATTATTTGAAGTAGATGCCACAACATTTTGAGGTTAGTAATATGCCAAATCGCTACTGACTTTTATTTATTAATAAATAAATTAAGTGTCGTGGACAAAGTACAGTATTCTACTCGCAATTTATGGCCATAATTCACTTGGGTGACTTGCGCCCCTCGCCTGCGGCTCGTGACGCAAACGTCACCCATCGTGAATGATGACTATCATAAATTGCTCGTTTATAGTATGTACAAAAAGTACGAGGAGTAATAAACCCTAATTAAGTATGCAAAACCTTTACAGGGAGCACCATGAAATTTTTGATAAATCTCTTACTTTAAATTACATTTCTTCCGTGAATTTAAAAACCAGGTAGATCGACCCCGTGTTTGTTTCAGTTGTAGCAAAGTTTAGGGTTTCTTCATTGTTAAAGGATTAGCAGATAAGCAATAACGCAATGCAGTGGTGTGTATTTTGGGAAAAAAATACGTTTTAAATTATAATATAATAAAAAATGAAAAGAAATAAATATTGGAATACATTTATTACTTACATTTTATTCTATATCCGACTCGGAAGAGGAAGAATCGTTGTTGACATTAGTAATAATAGATTAAATCATCACAAATATTGTCAATTTTCCACATATTTGCCTCTACTTTGATAACATGCTCGATACAGTTTGTCCAATTTTCCTTACTAACATGACTTACAGCACTCTCAAACAATTTCACAACATCGTTTATTTTAAAAGTAGTATTTTTTTTCCAACTTTCCCCTTTACCTGAGCCCATATTAATTCTATGGGATTAAGTTCACAATGATAAGGGGGAAGTCGAAGAACTGATATACCACGAGAAGAAGCCATTTCTTCTAGAATGTAGGTTTTGTATTTATTCTTGTTAATTTTTGCAATTCTGTAAAGTTCTTTCCTTAGTGGATCTTTTGGAAACTTAATATTTTTCGAAATAAGCCACTCCAAAAGCTCTGCTTTACGCCAACGACTTGTGGGCAATGCTTCTCGTAACCGTGAATGGTAACTTGCGTTGTCCATAACAATAACAGCCCCTTTTGGAATCAGATCCAACATTTGAACAAACCATTCCTCGAAGACATCCCCATTCATATCTTCGTGATAGTCCCCCGTGCGTTTTGAAATAAAAGTTAATAATCCACCATCAACAAAACCTTCAGAACTTCCAACATGGACAATGATAAGTCTTTTTCCTTTTCCAGATGGTGGCTGCAAACCTAACGACAAACCTTCCACGAATGCCTGCCTTCCGCTTTTAATGTTTTCATCTTGCCAAGATTTGGAAACTGTATATCCAGCATTTATCCATGTTTCGTCTAAGTAGAAGATTTTCAAATTTTGTTCTCTGGCATGTCGAATGCTTCTTAAATAGTCTCTTCTCCAAAAAACTATTTCCGGTTTATCTATCAAGAGAGATTTCCTATTATGTTTTGTATATCTGAAACCCACATCTTTCAAAAGTTTGCATAATGTCATTCCGGAGAATTTTGGATAGTCCGTATCTTCTTGCACTGATGTCATAATTTTGTCAAGTGTTGGAATTTCCTTTCGTAAGTAAAATCCATGGACTTTACGCCTTAGTCTTTGTTTTAATGACTCATCGATCTCAATTGGTTTTCGGCCTGAAGGAGTTTTAGGGGGTTGAAGAGTTCCATTCTTGCTTTCTTTTAGTAATCTATAAATTGTTGATTTAGCAACACACAACATAGCAGCCGTTAATTCCACAATATCATCAACACTTGCACTTGGATCCTTGTTTTTCAATGATATATAACAATTCAATATCAGAGTTTTTTCATTTAAAGATAATGGACCTGTTTTTGGTGGTTTAGATGGTCCTTGGCTTATAATATTCCCGATAATGTTTCTAAGGAAACTGGGTTGTTCAATACAAAATGTACCTTACGGTATACCCTCTTAAAATATATTTTGGTACGTCTATGAAATCTACTTAAATGAATGATTTATTACTCCTTGTCCTTTCTATATAGACTATAATAATATACTATAATTTGTTTGATGTATATATAATCCAGTCATTATTGACATTCGAAATCGAAAATTTAACTATTCCAAAAGTTTTCAACCTCGGTCAAGTGAATGGTACATTGAGAAGACAATAAATCTCATTTTGCAACCTTGTCCGAAGTCCCGCAGGCCTATTCTGTAACTTGCGACTGCCGATAATTGCGCAATTGTCGCTGTCAAACGCGGGCTTCGTATTCTCGAAGAAGCAACTGCGACCGCGATCGCAATTCATTTGTTAACTGCCTCTAGTGAGTGTTTTTCAGAGGGATGACATTCCGTTCATAAAAACTAGCGATCACTTTTTTAGCGACGTCGCCTGGATTTTACATTGATATTTTGAGAAGGAAAGATAGAAAATACGTAGGCGACACCTTATGGGTATCAGAAATTAGAACTATTTGTCGCTCCAAAACAACCAAATTTGGTGAACGGAATGTGAATATCGACAAGATCGATTCAAGACTACTCGCTAGTGTGAACAGAATGCCACTCTACAGCTGCATTTACATTCAATTCCAAGTCTAATTTGTTTTGAAATTGGCGTGTTTGTCATATGGGGGCAGCACAGTATCATTTACATTGGAAAAAATTCGAAGCTGACTTCAAAGTGCACTTCGAAGTGGGACAAACAGTTTGCTGATGGCAAATAAAAATTTGAGAAATGTCTAATTTTGAGGTTAAGCTGCAGGTCATCAGGTCATGTCATTATTTGTTTACTGCCGTTCTGTTCCAAGAAGCACTATTTTCTTATTAGTGTCCATTTCGTTTAATTACACAGGTAGGTAAATAACATACAAATTTTAATTACTGGACAAATATAAACCACGGACATAAGACATAACCTATAAATTTCTTCAATGAAAATGATAAATTATCAAATGTCAAACTGGGCTTGGACTTCGAAGTGAATGTAAATGCAGCTTACCTCTCCAAGTTTCCAGAACTCGCCTACGTCTCGCCCTGGAATCTGCTTGTCTCGACCTGAAAAACACTACTTTCCGGTCTTGTAACGTAAATTACTATTTCTCCAATTCTGACAGTGGAAATGACGCCCCTAAGATTTGACCGCTTGAAGCAGGCCCTGGGCATGTCTACCAACTGACTAGTTTTTCCGACAAAATTTTCTCTTTTGTGATATAAAATATAACGTAATTGAAAAAGGTGGTAATTTAAAGACTTTCAGTTAAAAGTTTATATTACATTTAATTTACAAAAACTCATTCATTAACGAAGAGGCTTGTTTTCTGTGTTGGCATATAGGATAGAAAATATTCCACAAGCTGAAAAATCAAATAACGATTATGAGCAGGTAGAGCATAAAATGAAAAAGGGGTAGTTACAGTGTGTAAAAAATTTTATAGGACGTGAAAAACATAACCGTAATAATTGATAATAATGAATTATATCGAACCATATTGAATTAGATGTGAATGTCTTCTCGTCTGGTTCACAGTTACATAATATATCGCAGGTCAAGTTCAGGTAAGTCGTACGTGTTAATTATTTAATTTGATATCGTAAACAATTCGTGCCGAACTTTACCTGAAGGTTGAAGCATTTTTATATTTAAACAAGAAGGATCAATAAAACTCAAAGTCCAAACCAAACAAAAAAAATTTTTATATTTAGTTGTACGTATTTCATTGTTTGTTATTAATTTCAGTGAATTTAATTCTTTATTTTTATTTTATTCAAAAAGGCATCACATTTTGTTCAATATGTAGGTATTCATTAAATTATTGTTACCTGATGAACACAATCCTATGAATAAAAATGGAGGTAAACATCCTAATTGCATCAAATAAGGAAAAATAAGGTTTCCTATCACCGTTCCCAAACGGTGTGCTGTCAAATGTATGGACAAAGCAATTGTTCTGAAATTAAATAATTCTATATCTATCATTAGGTTTTCTGCTAAATATTTCAAAGAATTTATCACATTTACTAGCGATATATAGTTGTGGCGATAGTTTAGAATCAATATAAAATTAAAAGTTAGTGAAAGTAGTGAAGATAATTGATATTCTTGACGTTTATAAATTCAATATATTTTTAGAGATCTGTCAACGAGTCAGATATTATACGTTGTACATAATAGTGTTAATAAATATAATACATATATATAACGCTTATGTAAATAGGTAATATTCACCACCACCATCTATTACCTATATAGTTATCTAAAATTTTGTTTCTGGTATACCTAGTTATTCTACCTGTCGCTGATAGCTGGATAGCGCTACGTAAGCGAGGATCTGTCAGATTTCAATAAGGCTATATCCAGAACACGTGACCATCTGACATACAAAATGGCCGTTGGTAGACACACAAAAGATCATTTACCTGCGTTTTGCATAGGTGCATAGTTGTGTTAATAGTTTTTTTCTATTATACGTGTTTAAAGTTTAAATAATGGCTTGTTCCAATAAAAGTGATTATCTATTGACGTTAGAGAGTGACTGTAAAGAAATTGCCATAAGATACAAGGAAAAGATAAGAGTTATTCAGGGTATTTTTATCCTTACACAATACAATAACCCTGCTCCTATTGAAGAAACTCAAGAAGTCGACTTTCCTCCAGTGACTTATTTCCACATTGTCGTATTTGGTCCTGACACACAGCTTTTACACTAATGAACAAATGAAAACTTATAAGAGTTTGTCAGCATACAAATATTTTCAAGCTGGATTTGTCCAAAATTGCAGAGCTCGAAAAATTTTTACCTTTCAAAAAATGTTTCTCATACACTCTGCTGTACTGCAGTTAAGTTTCTGTGAAATATTTTCTTTTGATCGCTTGTATCCACCTTTTTCTTCTGATCTTTGATAGTTCATTCCATTCAGGTTTG
>CAJUYH010003799.1:0-30366 GCA_910591685.1 Galerucella tenella | reverse complement strand
ACTGGAAGCACAACCCCTTCGAAAGGGTCTAAGGGTATCAAAATGGACAAAAACTACCCCAAAAATATTGAAAACGTATCAAAAGCATGACGGAAACGGAGTATCATCTTCTGAATGGTCTCAAAAATTCACAAATGAATCAGTACAACACATACATTTACAAGATAATATCCAATTGTTTTTGTTATCTCCTATCACGGTACGCCACTTGTTCTTCGGGTATTTTCGTCATTTCGGTTGCTAACTTCACACCGGTCCAATTTTAACTAATTTATTTTGGTTTAAAAATAATTATTTTTATGGTAACAATAATAAAACAGTTGAAATTAAATTATTTACATTATTTTATGTTCGCCTAATTTGAATGAGGAAAAAATATTTAATTATTGGAAAACACGCCAGGTCATGGAAATATGTAAATATGTAGGTATTTTATGGCTGTTTAAGGAGACTTTGGTGCCTGGTTAGGGTCGCAGTTATCTCTTATATGCTCATTTAATTTCGAGATACTTACGTATATTAAAAACATAATTTTTTATTCACATGTCAATAACCAAGGTGAGTTTAATAATAAATTTACATAGAACTTAAATCAATAATGTTATTTTTGTGAAATATAGATTTTCACCAGTAGTTGCTTTAAACTAACGTTCTGGTAAAATTTTGATAGAATGAAAATTCTCTTCACTCAATATTGCATATATCTATTCAGACATTTGATTTCTTTTTACGTAGTTAATGGCTCTTATTAGTTTCCAAAACACGTCTCGTTAATATCATTATGGCATCCATAACGAATAATTAAAATTGATAAGTATCTAATTGAAGTATCCTTGAACATAGGGATAAGGATAATAACAGCCAAGTGATCAATTTTGTAATTAGGCCAAGCAATAGAGCATGCAATTAGTATATTTGGACAAAAATTCTGGTACAAAACGATTGGTGATATCATATAAAAGACATTAGATACATAGTATAATGTTGATATTTTTTGGACACGCAAATGTTTTCAGTAATTGGTTATAAACATTTGAAACGGAAATAAAATAAGTAGGAATTTTTCTTAAGTTGAAGCCTTTTATTGAAGATAAAGATAATAATGATGTGGATGATATATTTAAAGCTAAAAAATAATTTGATAAGTCTTAGGTACCAGACCACACCACTATCTAGTATTATGTTTTTTGTGACTTGGTTTTCTGGAATCGATCCAGTGTAACAAAGGATCCTTGTCAAGTCCTTTAGGATCTTAACGAACTCTTTTTATCACCGGTGTCCGTACCGGGGAGGCTGTATAATTATGAGTATCTATTCCGAACTGAATTTCTGTAAATTGAAAAAAAATCCGCGAGCAAGGTAAATGAGAAGAAACATTACTCGTACTAGTCTCCACTTGTCCTACACACTATATGAGCGGTGTGAATAAAAACGAGAGCGACGAGTATTTACTTACAAGTAAAGTGTAACGAGTATTTAAACTCCAAGTAAACCGATGTGAATAAAGCGTCGAGTTTACTTGTGACCGTGTAGTCGTCAACCCGAGGGTATACTAGCAAGTATTTACTCGCGAGACAACTGAATTCACAAAAAAGGCAAGTAAATACTTGTAGCGCTACACAGACTACGCATCATTTCCTGTTGTGACTTGTTCTGTTTTCGCCGCTAAACTAATTTTCCATCTTTTTCCGTGCAGTTAATCCTCCACCCCTTGCATCAGTGTTTTCATCAAGAAAGTGCGAAGTGAGAAAATCTACGTTTTCGCTCTCAAACCGTAATAGTCCCTTAGATAGATCGGGACTTATATCACGCCGGTCTCTATAACGTTTCACACCACGCAGGTTCATAAATGCAGCCATCTTTCGTGTACAAGTACGACTACAAGTCTGGGGTCGGGTTGACTTGCGAATAGACGAGTATTTACTTGATACAGAAGTATTTACTTGCTTTTATTCACACCAAAATTGGCATTTTTCCGGGTTTTGCTAGCCTCTCAAGTATTTACTCGCGAGTAAGAGTAAATACTTGTTTTATTCACTTCAATTTTGGCGTTTACTTGTTATTTTGATATGTTCAAGTATTTACTTGTCCTACTCGTTTTTATTCACACCGCTCAATGGGCTCATTTACTAAAATCATTTTTAACTGTCGTAAAACAAAGTACTAAGGATAAAAATTTGATTCTGAAAATTTCATGTCAATAGAATATGTCGTTCTCCTAAGTTAATGTAAACAAACATTACGCTTCTGATTGTAATGTGCCTCGCGTAGAATTTATTTATTTTGAATAACTCGCAAAATTTTGTGTGGATAAAATACAATACGTGGACCTAATTTTAAAAGAGCAGACTCATTTAATCTTCCAGAAGTGGACTTGCTAATGATTATGGAGTTTTTTAATGAAAAACACGAGTTTATTAAATTATAATTTTATACTATGTGACACATCGTTTTTGGCAATATTTTCATAAATACATGCCCGCTCAAATGATATACAGGGCGATTCCAGATGTTTTATTTTATTCCTGGTCTGGTGGACAAAGGGACAAAGCTACGGATATAACGCTATAGGTTACTCAGTAAAAAATTGCAATTTTTTAACTGCAGACTGCCCAATGAAAGGAGCATCTTCAAATGCTATTTATGACTAATGTGTAGTGGAAATTAAATCACCAATGTTGGAAAGAACAAGAAAAACTTATTTTGATGAAGCAGGCAATATGCACCTCACTGGTAAAAAAAGCCATATTTGTTAGAGCTGATCCGGACTTTGAATCAAATCAAATAATTTATTTTGAACATTTAATATACGCCAGTTTTGTTGATGATCTACTGAAAAAGATTACCTGTTTTTTGGAAAAAAAGCAGTATTTAATAAAATTTGTAAAGAACTGACCTATTATTTTATTTAATAATTTTGAACAATAATAACACCACAAGCCATAAGAACAGTATTATCTACGTATTTTCAAAAAATTAAATTAATACAAGCGTGTGGTTTTCAATAACCCTCTCAATATGGATTCACAACGTATTTTATAAGGTAATTTATAACAATTCTGATTGAAGAAAAATGAAATCTTAAAAATACACAAACAAAGTATGTTACTAAAAAAGTTACTAGACCTCTTTCTTTTACAATTAATAACAATGATATAAAATAGTCAATCCTCAAGATTTCTAGGGCTCAACTTCGATCCACAACTAAAGTGGCATGAACATATTCGCAGGATCCGCATTAACTCACAACCTGGACTTAATTTGATAAAATATTCATCTAGCAATAGATGGGGGTCTGATACAATAACACTTTTAAGAATATACAATTCCCTGATTAGAAGTAAATTAGATTATGGCGCGTTAATATACGACCAAAGCACTAAAACCCAAATACAAAACCTTGAAAGACTTCAAAACCATGCCCTGAGATTAGCAACTGGTGCCTACCGAACAAGCCCATGCAAGTAATTTCAAAAACTATGCCATTAGACCTAAGACGTAAGTACCTTCTTCACTCCTACGCCTCCAGAATATCAGCAAATAGACATAATCCTGCATACAATTCTCTTTTTTCGAATCCACCAACCATTTACGCAAATAAAAAATATCTCCCACTCCACAAAAAGCTTGAAGATACCGGCTTTGACCTCCAAAAATTTCACAAAACACTCCCTATCACTCATAATAACCCACCATGGATCATTAATATCCCTCCTATAAACACTTCCTTACAAATATTCCCTAAAGACTGTACCAACCCTGTAACCATCCAATCCCATTTCCTAAGAATACTGAATGATTATCAACAACATCACATAATGTACACAGATGCATCCAAATCCACAAGAGGCGTGGGAGCAGCAGTTATTTCCGGTAACTTAAAATATAACCTACGGCTACCAGATATCAGCAGCATATTCACTGGAGAACTTTCAGCTATATTACATTCCTCAAAATTGCCTGTGCCCAACAATAAAAACATTTTGGTTATTACCGACTCTAAGTGCCGTGCAAAGTTTAAAATCCATCTACTCAAACCATTCATTCTAAGAATCAAGAACCAACTTTTCAAACTTCAGTCCGATAATAGGAATATATCCTTCTTATGGGTACCATCACACACCGGTATAAAGGGTAACGAAGACGCCGATATCTCAGCTCAAGAATCAGTCAGCAACAATCATACCCCAAAATTGGAGCTGATACCACACCAAGACCACAAAGCAACTGTCAGGAGCTTTGTTGTAGATAAGTGGCAACATAAATGGAACCTTCAGAACCATAACAAAATGCATGAAGTAGTGACAAATGTGAGAGAAACCCCCTTCCTACCGACTACAAGAGCTGAACAAATTAAAGCTACCCGATTAAGGATTGGACACACAGCCTTAACACACAAATTTATACTAAATAAAGAAGACCCACCTCAATGTTCCCAATGTAATGAAAATATGTCCATTGAACATATTATCCTAGAATGTCCCCAGTTTGCAATCCAACGAAGACAGCATAAGATCCCCAACTCCTTACAGTTAGCTCTCGGAGACCAAATTAACGATTTCTTGAAATTCTTCAAAGCCATCAACATGTACAATTTATAATCACAATGTAACTGATATATGTAACTGTAAATGTAACTAGTATATGTACTGAACTGCCAATAACCCTAGTGGTTGACGCAGTATGTTAAATAAAAAAAAAGTATGTTAAATTATCAGTGAATGCTTTGAGTCTTTTTATGCTTTTCTGTCATTGCTTCCGTTTTTTTTGCATCCTTATTAATAGAAATAAAGGTTTCCTTAGATGTTTTAATTGTAGTACTTTTACATTCTGGAACCTCACAAAATTTATAGCTTTTTCACTCTGGTTCTGGTCCATTGTGTCGAATAGTTTGAATTATTTCTAAACGTTCTTATTTCACAAACACAACACTGTTTAGAGTTTGCTAAAACGTATAATAATAGGCATATAAGCAAGCAAAATACTGTTACTAGCTAAGTAGTCATCTAACTGAGAACCGATCGACGCGGTATCCGCTCCCTGGGAGAGATTTCATATGCGATGACGTCACGCCTGAAATTCGGAGAGGAGCGCTGTTTAATGTTTATAATTTTTTTAGGCGACTTAGGAGTTTCGATGACGTCTAATTTTTTGCACAGAGCCTCAAAATGATATGCTCTCCTTAATTGTAAAATAAAAAAAATAGGTAAATGAGCCCATTCTAGTTTTGGTTTTACTAGAAAACAGCTACTAGTTTGAATATTTAGATTATCTCCCTCCTCAAACATCGTATGTTATGTTTTTAACCCTCGTATCTCTCGGAACTTCAGAACAAGTTCTCATTAGCTTTTCTCTTCAAGATACCTACTCTTTCCTTGAAATACTTTTCTGCGATGGAACTGGAAAATGTCTTTTTAACGATCCTTGACGGAGAGTAGCTTAGAAAAAACTAGGGAAGAGAAGCCCTAAAAATCGATGATAGGAATGGTTGAGCTTTAAAACAGTTGAGTTGAATTTCAATCAAAAAAACTTATTTGGAGTAGTGTAAAATAATCCCTATTTCTTGGAGAAAAGGACCCTTATTGGGATTTAAATAGATAAAAATGAGACAGCAGTGCTTTTTACAGGGTGTCCAGGAACTCTCCTTCCAAACAGAAACTACAGTTACTAGAGGTGATTTTAAGTCGATTTAGCTCAATACCTTAATCCGAGAATGCTTCCTAAGGGAGCTACAGCCCTTTGAAGAAGACTTCCTCATGTGAGTTTTCTTCAAATTATTCAAAAATACCTTCACTTAAAATATTCAAACTTGGTATAATCAATAAACAGTTACAAACCAGTCTTTCGCTGTAAATAAATATTTTTCAGATCCATCACAAGCGTGTCAGTGGGGTATTTTTATTAATTTTTTTTTTTCGAGAAAAATAAATTTACACTAGTATTTGTGTTTCTTACATAAAATCAAGTTGGATTATAAAATTAATTTAAAATTTCCAAAACAATGTAAGTAACTTAATACTTCCGACTTTTGTAACCAGTATCTGTTCAATTTGTTGATTTTTCAAAGCCAACTTGATATTACAGATGCAATTTTATAATCCAACATGATTTTATGTAAGGTACACCGGGGAAGTGGAATTTCGGGGCAAGTGGAACCAACCTTTACCAAATTTGTTCTGATCTATTTATTTGAGCGCCACCTAGTGGAATCGACAGGCTCCACCCTCTTCAACCGTTGCGACATAGTGCAGTACAGTTCGACACTCAACTTTTATTAGTGGCAGCCGCTAAGTTTCCGTGCAATTTTAATCTGTTACATCGAGTTTATACCTGCCGTACAATATTATTTATACTTTGAGTTGTTCAAAAGTCCTGTTAGTTTATCTGGGTAAGTGATGTCCTATTGCACCGTTTTATAATGTCTACTATTGCTACAAAATAAATAATAGTCAGAACCGGAAAAGTTTGTTTGGGTTACACTTGCCCCGCTTCGGGGTATGTGGAACCTAGCATGGGTTCCACTCGCCGCTTTGCCCTTTTCCATCATTATTTCATTATTTGGCCATAAAACTGCAACTCTTACTTGCAGATATTAACCCATCATGGTCCGAAGCTATAAGCGCAAGACCTTGCCATCCTATACAGAAGAAGATTTGCAAAATGCAGTAGATTCCGTAAGATCGGGAACTTTAGGATTGTATAGGGCTGCAAAAGTTTATAAAGTTCCTGAAGCTACTCTATTTAAACGCGTGAAATGACAAAGGGGTTTAAAAAGTCGTACATTGGGTAGACCACCAGCCCTTCCTCATGAAATTGAGCAAAACATTGCAAACTCTTTAGTAACTTTGGTTTATCGAAAAAAGAAGTCCTTGAGATAATATGAGCTTATGCAAGAGAAAACAATTTAAAGACACCCTTCAAAAATGGAATTCCTGGAAATGATTATTTTATAAGGTCTAAACTCCCCAAGCGTACATTTGCCAAAATGTTATCAAAAGTGCAGGTATTCCAGAGGATGACACAGTGGATGCCCCAGTGGCACCCGGATCAGCCGCTCTGGATGTTGTACCTCTGCAAAATATTTTAAATCCAGAAAAAAATATCATTCAAGTCATTACTTTTGCAACAGCTAAAGCAAGTTCTTAGAGTTCAGACAGGAAGGAAAAAAATATGTTCCGGAGCTGAGGTTATAACATCTTCAGAAGCAGTTGCAAAATTAAAAGAAATGAATGACAAACAGCAGACAAAACAATTGAAAATTAAAAAACCGAAGATAAAGAAGTTGAGAAGATACGAGAAGATACACAACCTACTGATGACCCAGAAGAAGAAGAACTAAATGGTGAACCAGAGGCCGCAGAACTAAGCGACGATAGTTCAATCGATTACAATATATAGAAGACGAAGCAAGAGAAGTTGAGGAAGAAAATGATTTTATGAGTGCGATTATGAAAGATACTAAGCAAGTTGAAATCGAGGATTGGCTAATAGTGAAGTTTTGTCCAAGAAAAGTTTCCAAATTTTATGTAGCCCTAGTAACGGAAGCAAATCCTTGTATCGAAGTCAAATTTGCAAGAAAAGTTGAAACCACAAATTATTTCCATTGGCCGGATTTTGGAGACAGGTCCATTATTACTTTAGATGAAGTGCACCTTCATCTACCCACACCGACGTTCGACAAACGGGGAAAGTTTCAGTTTGACATATCTTTCACTACATACAATATTTGTTAGACAAAATATTTGTGACATGTAATTTTTGTCAATAAATAAGGATGAATTTAAATTTGTTTTCACATGCCCCACACTTATTTAAGCCCACCCTAAAGTATTTCTTGCACACATTTACACTTGCCCCTAGCAACGGGGCAAGTGGAACCTAAGGACATTTTTTTATTTGAGCCCACGTATATTTTTAGCGAATTTCAGAATTTTTTGGCAAAATGTGAGTACACACAGCAAACACCTTTACAAAATATCCCCTAAAATTTGGATATGCCCGCCGATCATTTTCCGAAGATATTGAGCGGACATTTATTTTTCTCGAAAACGGTTCATGATATCGATTTGAAAGAAGAGAAAACTTTTTATGAAAATTATCTTGAATTTTCCAAATTCGGTATCGGATACATAAAAAAATTGAAAATATTTTTTTTTTTTAATAAAAACACCTGTTGTTCCCCCCGACTGACACGCTTGTGATGGATCTGAAAAAAATTTATTTACAGAGAACGACTGGTTTGTAACTGTTTATTGATTATAAGTACCAAGTTTGAAACTTTTAAGTAACGGTATTTTTGAATAATTTGAAGACAACTTATATGAGGACGTCTTCTTTAAAGGGCTTTAAAGAGCTTTCGGATTGAGGTAATTTGAGTTAAATTGACTTAAAATCAGCTCTAGTAACTGTAGTGTCCGTTTGGCTGGGGAGTTTTTGGACACCCTGTATAGTGAACTTTTTTAATAAAAGCATTTTCCTGAAACTAACTAGCCGCTTCAACAACATTTTTAAGAATAACTTGGAATGTTAGTTTTTTTGATTATGTATTTTGGATGTCTATTTAGGCTGCCAAAAAGATGTCGAAATAAAATTGAACCTTCCAAGCATCATACAAATTAAGAATCAAATAAGATGAAATTTGAAATATCCTATTCATGTATATAGAAGCAACATCAAACTTCACACACGCACTCACATTTTGAAATACTCTGTATGTTAGTTTAACCATACCTGAATTAGCTACATATACGTGACCTAGTTTGTCGAATCGAAACGTTGTAGACATACCTAACGAGCCTAACGAACTAAAATTTTTTCACCCAAATATTTTCCTGTAGTCTCCCAATTTGACATCACAAAAAAAATGTTGATGAACGAAAAAGATAGTTTTCCGATGACAACATGTGGAAATGACCTGAAGCACATAGCTTACTTGCTGCTAAAGATATAAATATCAAAAAGTTAATATTATGTATGTGACTTGATTATGCAGTTCACAATACGTGTACATGTATTCTATATTGTCAACTGTATATTTATTGTCAGTTTTGTGTTTATTTTTATGAAAAAAAATATTCATAAGTTCAATCTTTATTACTTACCACTTTTTTACGATTGTTGTTTATTGTTTTATTTTCAACAAAGCTTTATATTCTTAATTGTTATTTTTATTATTTATTCCATTTCATAAACAAAATATACAGTCCATGCTTATTTTTTCTAGTTAATGATATGTTTCTAAGTAAATCCTCTTCTATCATCAAGTTTTACATTGCAGATTTTCATGGTATTTTTTCAATATCAAAACTTCCGTGTACTTTTAAATTGTGCCATACCCAAGCCTCAAATGTTATTAAAAAATTATTTAAACTTAAGCGTCAACATTTTCTCCAAACTCATTTATACTCAAAATATCAACAAATCTTACAAACTACTTATGGCCGTTTGCATCAATTGATATAAGTAGACTTAAAGTTAAGTGGCGCTTTGAGAGAGATTTCTTTTGCAACTGAACTGAACTGAACATAAAAATCAATTTACAGCTTCTGCTAATTTCTTTAACTTTAAACATAAATGGTTTCTGTACATCCTATCGTGACCCTGGAGTTTAAGGATATTAAAGTTATCATATGACATAACTGGGTCGACTTCCATTTGTAAATATATCAATTAATAACGCTCAGGACGTGCCCTACCCTGACTTATTTCGAAGTTATATGGTGAAATGGATTTGTTAGGAAAATGGAAATGAGGAAATCATTAGGAACTTACAAATTCATTCAACATGACGAATTTGATGACGGAATAAAAAATGGTCATAAAATCAAAGTGGATTTGAGATAAAATATTTTTGATATTCTTGTTTTCCAGTTTTTTTTAATTGATACATCAAATGAAATATTGTTTTATGAAATAACTGAATCCATCAGTGAAATTGATAAAAAATTACTTTCAATTATTCCAGTGATTGTTGTTACATTCCTTAAAAATTTTGTTATTTGATTTTTTGGAGACCATTCAGTTGGGCCAAAGCACCTGCTCTAATCCGTTGCTAAAAATGGGTCATACAATCCTATCCTATGGTCCAATTTCGGAACAGGTGAAAAATAATTCAAATCAACTATATAATAATGATTTATCACAAAGAAGTAGGTAAATATTTATTCCACAAACATTTAATTAAATTAAAACGAGACAAACAGTTACCCTCAAATTTTATAATTGTGTAATAATCTAAACTACCTATTAATAAGTTTTGACGGCCTCTCTATTGGATCATCTATCATCTATACATCTTAAATTTATCTATAACCAATAACTTACAACTTTTCTCTCTAAACATTTATGACAAAGGGAATGATTTCATCTTAATCAAGGCGAGAACAATATAGTCACATCACTGTGGATTCCAGGACACACTGGAATAGAAGGAAATGAGATAACAGATAAACTAGCGATAAGGGGGTCCCTTTTGGGGGCCTGAACCCTTTTGCGGAATCAGCTCCAATGTAATATTGGAAGAAATAGATCTGATCATTAGAAAGATTTAGTAGGGCTTCGACAATCAAAGATTTTTCTGGGTGACTACAACCTGTTGATATTAGATGAATCTAGAAGTCAAAGTTAAACTGCGCTAAGAGGGATGGAAGTTTATCCAAGTTGAAGCCTGCAGATATCCTAAAACTCTCAGTGAATGTCACCTCAAAATACATACAGACATCTTAATCAAAGAATGGATGAATGAAAATTGATTTCTAAATCAAATTGTTATCAATTTGTTAAGACAACCTATTCTACCTAACATTACATTAAAAAAAGTGTTTGAGTTTACTCACTTTTTGGTAGAAGGATTTGTCCTAAGAACGGGCGAAGTCAGTCTATGTGACAGCCTCGTTTCAGGATATTAACATTTTTTTGTGTCCTTCTTTCCATAAGCAAGATACGTGATACCATGGAACCTAAAAATAAAGATACATGGATATTAACATAAGTTATCAAAATAACATTAATTATGATAGAATATAAAAAAATAATTTTTGGGAAATATATTTTCACACCTGAAACAGACATGTCACACAAATTGTTTGACTGTTTGCAGATCTTGAAGAAATTTCAGTGTTATTTTTTCTAGTAACGACCATCCCTCCTAAAATTTCAATAAGCATACAAAATTTTAAATGGTATATATCGAAAACGTACTATACAGTGCTATTCAAAAATCCCCTCCCCCCCTCGTATCTTTTGAACGGCTACACTTACTTTAATAAAATTTGGAGGGTGAAAATAAAGTGTTGTAAACTTCTCTACGAATGGTAACAGGTGACGTAATAGTAATAGATGACGTCACAGTGTCACTCTGGCCAATAATTTTAAATAGGACCTTATGGCAAGTGATATCTCGTTTGAAAGGCATTGACATTGGCTACATAGCCATATTAATTTTGTTTGGGTTTAAACTAATTTTGACGAATAAATGAAATGAATACCAAAATTATTGAAATAATTTTTTTTAATTTAATTAATCGAACATAATAATAATAATAATTTATTGCTTCAAAAACATAAGTTTACAGCAAGGGTGTATGAGTACAAATTGCATAATACGTTATACCTACACTAACAAACAATTTAAAAAGAATAATATATAACATAACAAGACATCTTAACAGATAATTACTCATTGATAATAAATGACCTTAATCTTATAATATTCCACACATATTCACAAATTTGCCTGGCTTCAACAAGTGTGATATTTTGTGGAGTTTTGATTAATACTTCCAAACTCTGCAAACAAGAAATATTTTGTTTCATGACGACGTATATTGGACAAGCAAAAAGAAGATGCTGTAATGTTTCCTTTTCATTCCGATTACATGCGGAGCATTCAATATCGGGATCTATATAACAAGTAGTTCCATTTAAGGTGAACTTGATTCTGAATGCATTTGCCGTACGCAGCTGAGCTAGTGTGCGGTTGAATTGAATGGGCAATCTTACGAGTAAATACAAACTTGGATTTCTGGAAACAGTGAACAAACTATACAGATATAAATAGGAATACTTAGAGACCAGGGATAAGTCCGATTCATACAATTGTGTATAATACATCTCAAGTAATTTTTTTCTATTCCTAATTACTGTATGATAGCTCAAGTTGTTACACATTTCCAACTGATTTATTTTATTAAAAAATTGTTCCATTTGTACCGCCCAGTTAAACTTGGCATCAGTACTACCGGATGTACGAATTTGTTGTCTAAAGCAAAGAACAGGATATCTAGTATCATCCATAGCCAGAATCTTTAGCAGCCAATTGAGAGATAATTTGTATATTCAAGTCTTACTCTTCCCACCTCTAAACGTACTATGGCGTCAGGTGTATTGATAGAAACAAGGAGAACTCTTTTGATAAACTGTACGTGGACTCTCTCTAGTACATCCAAATACCTGAGACCCCAAACAGGTACTGCGTTGAACATAACACTCAGAGCCAACGTCTCAAACAACTTAATTCTTGGATACCAGCAGTCCGTCTTCGCTTTAACCAAAATTGGCAATATAGTTACAACGGCTTGCTTTCCTTTATTTGCAGTAACTACTGACATTTCATGAAATACACCAGAAGATGACATTGTTACACCTAGGTAATTATATTTATTCACAACTTCAATGGGTTGATTGTTGTAGTGGAATTTAAATTTAGATTTTCGAAAACCCCCTTTTGAAAATTGCATAATTTTGGTCTTTTGTATATTAATTGTTAGATTATTTTCTGCTGCATACTTCTCCAATATTTTCAATTTTCTAACAACATCAATTTCAGAATGTGCAAGAATAACAATATCATCTGCATATAGTAATGCTAGAATCTCGTTCACATGATCAATATTTACACCCCGAGCTCCACTATCGTAGAAAAATGATTCAATATCAGCAATGAATAAAGAAAATAAAAGTGGACTTAACGGTTCACCCTGTAGAACACCCATTGTTACATTGTATTTTCTAGTAAATCCATCTGAGGCTTTTATTTGAATTGTTGCTTGAGAGTATAATGTTATTATAACGCGAAGTATTTTTGCTGATATTCCAAGCTTAAATAATTTAGTCCATAATAGCTTAAGGTCTGTTGAGTCGAATGCTCTCTTAAAATCAACAAAAATAGCAAATAGCTTGCGTTTTTGATGTCTGATATGTAGCTGAATCACAGAACTCAAAGTGTAAATACTATCAATACAGCCACGACCTTCTCGAAAGCCGGATTGGGATTCAGGCAATATTCTACAGTCATCGATCCAGGAGGACAACCTATTTAGAATAATGCTGGTGAATAATTTGAGTCCACAGTTTGCCAAAGCTAAGCCTCTATAGTTTTCGGGGTTATTAACTGGACCGCCTTTATGTAACATGGTTAGTAGAATATTAGCCCAACTTTTAGGAATAAGAGAAGTGTCAAATATAGTATTGAATAATGACGTCAAGTATATAACCCAGTTATGTGGCAAGTTCTTGTAAAACTCATAGCAAATGCCATCTGATCCTGAAGACTTGTTATTCCTTGGTTTACCAATTACAGCATATACTTCCTCCTGAGAAATAGTTGTGTCAAGATATGGATGATTAACATCTTGAAAGCTATTCAAGAGAACTAATTTAGGTGGATATAAATTTTCATAAAAACTCTCCCAGCTTTCAACAGATAAAGATTTGGAAGTAAAACTGCCTCTAATCTGCCTAACCGTTTCCCAGAACTCCTTTGTATTACTTATATTTGAGAATTTTCCAATAATATCATTCTCATACCCTCTTTTCTTCAACTTAATTAGATTTTTATAATTACATTTTAGTTTTATGTATACATCTTTTAATTCATCCTCAAAATTATTTTGCTTACAGTTTTTAAGTGCATTTTAATTAAGTGCATTTTAATTAATCGAATATCAACAATGGATTCTTATAGCAAGTGATCGAAATGTGCTCCGTCTACTTCCTGACAGTAATACATCCTATTAGTAAACTCTTGTCGTACTCGTTCGAATGTGTCAGCTGAAATTGCATTGCATTCTTCAATAATTCTTTCTTTCAAAACGCCAATCCTATCTGGTGCCGTAGTATAAACCTTGGATTTCAAGTACCCCCATGGAAAAAAATCTAATGGTGTCAGATCTGGTGACCGAGGTGGCCATTTTATAGGACCTCGCCGGCCGATCCATCTACCTCGATATTCTTCATCCAGGTAACGTCTTACTGCACCATAATAATGTGCAGGAGCACTATCTTGTTGAAATGTTATTTCCAGATGGCCGAATTCATCTGGATTATCTTACAGAATTTCAAGAATTAACGGCTCAATTGCGTTTTGTAACATCTCCAGATACACTTCACCGCCTAAATTTGAATTTAGGAAGAAAGGACCAACTATGTGATTTCCCAAAATACCTGCCCAATTATTGACTTTTTCTGGAAATGGGGTATGTTGTTCACGTGAGGTGTGAGGATTTGTGTCACTCCAATACCTTACATTTTGTGTATTCACATTTACATTGAGGCAAGAAATACTTTCGTCACTAAAACAAATTATTTTGGTGTAATGTGGGTTTTGACTAATTTTATTTGTCATACATTCACAGAATTCGAGTCTTCTGTCGGGGTCGTCATCCGAAAGGTGGTGCACCATTTTTAACTTGTATGGATGAAATTTATTTTTAGCCAACACTCTCTGTACTGTACTTTCACTTACTTCACAGATAGACGCAACTTTAGTTGAAGAGGAAGTAGGGTTTACTACCATTTCAGCAACTATATCAATTTTTTTATCATCACTAAATGTTGGTCGACCACATCGTTTGGCATCTTGAACACTACCTGTGAAGAAGCTCCCTCAAATAAGTTCTCGAGATAGGGCGATCTGGGTATCTCTCATTAAATAAACGTTCCACTTCATGGAGATTCTTTCTAGATTCACCAATTATTAAGATAGCTGCTACTTTGTCGGCTTGAATAGTACCATTTTGCCTATGCAAACTCTTAAACGTCTCGTTAAACAATAATAAATTTAAATATTTAAGCTATTTAGAAAAACAAAAACAAACAAACACTATTAAATAAAAAACGTGAATTTTTTTGACAACTAACCAGAGGCGGACTGAAAAATCTTCAATATTTAAATGTGAAATAATAATTTTGTATTTATTCAATTTATCCGTCAAAATTAGTTTAAGCCCAAACAAAATGAATATGGCTATATAGCCAATGTTAATGCCTTTCAAACGAGATATCACTTGCCATAAGGTCCTATTTAAAATTCTTGGCCAGAGAGGCCTTGTGACTCGCATCTATTACTATTACGTCATCTGTTACCATTCGTAGAGAAGTTTACAACACTTTATTTTCCCCCTTCAAATTTTATTAATGTAAGTGTAGCCGTTCAAAAGATAGGTGGGGGGGGAGGGGACTTTTCAATAGCACTGTATATATATACCCTTTAATATTTTTTATCAAAGTTTATGTTACTATGAAAAAGTTTTACACCGTACAGGATGATTAAATGAATCATCATCATCAAGCCTTTAAATCTAATAGATTGTAGCTAACGCTAATGCGCTTTTAAATCCATTTATTAGGGTGGATTACTCCCTTTTCACTCCTTATTGCTACAATTCCTTGTGTGTCCTGGCTTCAAAAGTTATTCTCTTCCATTCTGCTTTATTTCTGCATTTTCTCTCTACTCTTTGATTCCCATCCTTTTTGTATCCTCTTCTATCTGATTCCTCCAACTTTCTCTGGGTCTTCCCCTTCTTCACGGCCATTGAGGAGTCCATTGTGTTGTTCTTCTTATCATTTCTCCAGACTTTCGTCTTATAATATGTCTTGCCCATTTTAGGCGTTGGGCTTTTATATATTTCAATAAACAGAAAAGAAGCAGAAGACTTAAAAATCATAGAAAGAAATATTCTTTGAACGATACTGGGGCCGAACATAACAAGAACTGGGGAAAGGAGACTCAAAACTTACAAATATTAAATGAATAGAATAGATTATTATTCTTTTAGTCCTATCGAACTAAACAGGCCGTTGAACTAGTTACGATTTTGACGGAAATTTGGTTATAACTTCCAAAATAAACCTACTGATCTTTATCACACTAATCAATCACCCCGTATGTAATATTAATACCTCAATACCTCCTATAATCAGTTATTCAAACGACATTATATTGTAAACAAATTGTGTACTTTTGCCAAAACTTTTATGTTAGAAGAAATATGCAGGCGTGGGCCAAAAAACTATATTTAATTACAGCTAGTGACCTTAAACTTGTGGGCCATTGGAAAAAATTTATTTACAATCGAAAAAACTGCAGTGGAAAATATGTACATATTTTAGTTATAAACTTTAAATTCACATCTCTTTTACGACCAAAAGCTTTCAATTAAAAAAGTCATATTTTCAGTCCACATCCAGGAATAACTACAATGAAATTTGATATTTTATACACACAACGTACAAAAGAAGCCATTAAACTACAAATTCTTTGAATGTTTTAAAACGTCTTTACAACCCCAAGTGCATGTACCTACTTTCAAAGAATACATAATCGATTATATAACATAAACCTACTGGGTAATCATAATCTATTAAATTATTTGTATCACCAAACGCACATATTTCAATTTCATAAGCTTGCATTTATACAGAACGTCCTGCTAATTTTTGAGAATGTGCTTAGAAATCCGTAGTTTACGCAAAATTGCATTAATCACCGAAAATCTATTTCTCTCTATTGATATACCTCTACGTAAACTTTGAAAAATCCGTAGCGATTGGCTCGTGTTCACTAATGCGGATATCATGCCAAATTTTAAGGTCGTCTGTAGTTGATGAAAATATAACAATGAATTAAATATTTAGCTAACAAGCCAATGCAAATTAAGCTGCAATTCTCGAAATAAAAACGTAATAAAATTAAATTATAAACTAAAAAAAACAAAATAAAATTGTTTTATGCGTAGTTTTTTTCAATGTAAATTTTATTATAGAAGATTAGATATCAAAATACAGTTTTTATTAAATGGTCTGTTTGAATATTATGTTTATTATTTTCAAGAAAAGAAATGAAAAACCTTTAGTTAGATAGTTGGTGCGTTTTGTAAATGTCTATTATGAGTAGCTCCCTTAGTTTCGTTGCATTTTGTAATGTTAATAAATATTTTTCCTACAACCACTATGCAAAACACGCTTTTCTACACAAATTTTTATACGCAAAGCAGGCCTTTTCTTAATTCTTTTGATAAATGTTGGAAAAGTAATGCGAAAAGTACACACTATGGCACTTTTCCGCACCGAAATGTAAAACACAAACCTATGACCTGTCAACTTTTTTTGACAATTCAACCTAACAGTGAATTTCTTATTGGTGTACAATTCTTAAATTTAAACCAAAAGTGAGTGAACTATTCATTTCATTATTCATTTTAATTTATTAATTTTAAAACATCAACCTATTAAGCATTATTTTAGGAATTATGAACCAAGATCAAAATAATTTATCCTTCAAGTTGTCCAATTCGGACATTGAAAATACTCCTCCAGATATTATCGAAAAGGCTTGAACTGCAACCGAAAATTTGTTACCTGAGGTTTCAATACAAAAGTGTCATGATTAACTTTACATTCAACTGATTTTTCCATTTATTTTCATATTGTGAGTTCTTTCTGCCCAAAGTTCGAATAAAATAACTATAAAAATTAATGTATTTCTTTCATTAATAAGTGTGATTGTAGAACAAATGTTGTGTCCAGCTTGAACGCAAATCACTTTCCCCACTCGCTAGATTTGCGGCACTCTCTCCTTACAGCTCGTGCCATAAACTTCTGCGCTCGTGAGAAAGTGACGCTTTGCAAATTTAGCAGCATAATCTCTTTTACAACTCATAGGTTGAGCCAACAATCATCATAAAAAAATGCCAATATCTTTGGAACGACAAAAGTTCCCGGTTTCCCGCCTTATTATAAGCTGGTTAAGTAATAGCATTTTATTTGAAATATCTCAGAAAGAATAGAGCTAGGAGTTACGCCCCCTAGTTGGTGATTGAAAAATTAAAAGTGCTGTTTTTATTTGTTTCTGGAATCAACACTCTTTTTTATGTCAACGAAATAAAGCTGTTATCACCACTTTGAAAAAGGTGATACAAAAAAATGATCCCAACAAAAGTTGTAGAATAAAGACAGTAGTTACCAAAGCTGATATTCAGTAAGAAATCCAATTATATTTTGTGAGTGATAGATTGCGTCACCTAGCAAAAAACGATGGACTATGGAACTGTTCCCCAAATTCTAGGACATTCGGCTTCGGCTGCTCGCCACCCTCAGGGTGTGTTGTAACTCTGCAGGCTCACCTATTCACTAATGTTTATTTAAAAACCAGGAGGAGTAATTTGAAAAGCCTTACTCACACCACTAAAAGTTACCAGATTAGTTACTAAAGGGTGTGTTCCGAAAACGTAGTGAACAGTTGTGTTCCAAATATATTAAATATGCCTTGATAGCAAAGTCATTAGCCATAAGTCGATTTCTCCTCGGATCTGCAGTATATTTTCCAGATGTACCTACGCATTAAACAAAATGTAAGACTTTTTCCTGTTTCGTTTCTTATTCAAACATAAAAAGATTCAGATTCACATCGACAACAAACAAATTATGGTCATTGTTGATGGTGGAGAATTACAGATAGTCAAGTTACTTTAATTATATTCATTCCAATTAAATTGATAAGAATATGACAATTGATAATATGTTCTGGCAATAACAATACTACAAAATTAATAGCATTGTAGAGCAATATGCAGTATTAATTTAAACATTTCAAACAGTTATCTTTATGTTGCCGGATTACGTGTAATAAACCATTTTCCAAATACTTCTGAGATACCTTCTTTCTTCCTTCTTTTTAACTTCAAAAACCAATAATGTATTTTCTACCAAACCCATTCTTTTCTATATTGTTTTATATCTTCCATGGCATGTTCTTCCGATGAACTTTGACGATTTCTTCCCAAATATGTATATAACAAATAAATAGTACCTACATTTGACTCGTCACAAGGTGACACAGATAAATTTAATTTGTTTCAAGAACGTCTGAACGTTTCTTTGAAGCTTGCAAAATTTTGTCCAGCACAGATAACATTTTTGTTCTTCGAACGACATTTTTTATTCACTCATCACAATTTTTCAAAAGTCCTGGAATTCCACCAATATTTTCAGCACTATATAATGTTCCTCTACTTCAGTATTCCCTTAATACCCGCTAAACCGACTTTACTACTAAAATAATGTAAAGTAATAATATACCCACTGCTTGAGAATATTTTTGGTTTTTCATCCAATATTTATTTATTTATCTGTCAGAACTATCAAAAATGAAAACTATCAGCTGATGTCAATATTAAAAAGTGTTGTGTGAAACTGGGCTGAATCTGACCAATCAGAGGTCTACAGAATTGCCAACTTAAATTCAAATCACTCCTCCTGGTTTTTAAATGAGGTTTATAAGAAGTGAGAGGTCCTAGGAGAGTGAACCATTCTATACAGGTTTTTCTTTGATTGACTGTTGTATTCGGGAGTTAGCCAAGGCTGTCCGAATATTGTCCGTCTTCTTCGGTTTAATGTCTCGCATTCTGATAGTATATTATGTGTGTCCATTCCTATCGCTTCACCACATTGTCTTCAGGAAAGTTCCCCTTTGTTTAGCCCCATTTTGTTCGGGTGTCCTCTCATAGGACTCTGCCAGTGAGAAGATCACTTACTGATTCCTAGTAGTAGTACACGTCATTGAACTGGCTGTGCGATAGCTGATGAATCAACCTGTTGTAAAAAAGAACACACATCCTGTCAGATAGCCAGGCTGCTCTTAAAGTACAAAGCTCGAACAGGATAAAATCTAAGATGGTATATAACTGTCTTCAATCCGTTGAAATACTAGGCAAGGAAAACAGAGTCAGTTACAAAAAATAAGCAGATCATGGAATGGAGTAGAACAAACCTACGCATTCTGACGGGACTGCTTACAGGACATTGTAGACTAACGAAGGTCGAAGTGAAGGAAAACCTAACCTACTGATTCCTACCCATTTTAACTAGATTTTTAGCTATGTGCTCTGGTAGCTTCTCCGTGGTGCATAAGAGGGACTTTATACCTTCTCTTTCTTTGTTTTCGTATGGCCCAGTTGCTGTTAGTATCCTCCAATACGCGGTTTTATACTTCCTGTATATGGCATACAGAGGAGCCACAGTGGACACAATGTATATAGCTGTAACTATAGCTGTAAATATAAGCTATAACTTATAGATATTTGTTTACATTTTGTACGAATATTTTATAGCTGTTGTTTTCAACTGTGGTAAGTTTTGAGAGAAACTTTGAATGTAAATAAATTGAGAATATTCTATTCGTTAAATTATATTCACAATATGATTAGGTAATTGTTGTATAGTATGCAAAAAAAATGTATAAGCTGCTCTGAAGCTACCAGTGTCGTATCATTTAATATATAAATACTCATTTTAATAGAAAAACAATAAGTTCTATATGGTATTGTTACATTGTTGGTGTTAGGTAAATATTTGGCTTCTCGAGATGCAAACTAACTTCAGCAATTGAAAAATATAATTGCAAAAGACAATATTCCGAAGGCAGCTAGTATATGTTCCAGCCATTCCATATCAAGTGATATGATAGTTTGGCCAGGTGAAAAAAAATCCAATCTAGTCGACAGCAACTGATATTTATTCATAGAATAAAAAATAAATTCAAAATAAGTATTTCCATTATTACTCAAAATTTTTATTATTCAGTCAACTTAAACCCATAAAGCACGACACTGTTGGAGGCTGCCAGCTGTTCTGTGTGTCTTGGAATGAAAGAATCAATTTAGACGTTGTTTATATTTCCTCTCCTTCTGCTATTTCAACTTTTTTACTAACGTTTTTAACTAACTTTACGATTTAAAAAGTAATTTTAAATGTATGCTTTGCTCCACTACAAACTAATTGAAGTATATTTATTATCAAGCATTATTTGTAAAAGAGGAAATCCTGAGGTGGAAGATAAATTAAAAGAGCGCTGGAGTTCGTTTATCGTTAAGAACCAGAAACTGGAAAAACGAATAACTAAATCAGTTTTATCGTTTGGTAGATAGAGCGTTGGAATGAGAATACTCTACCATTAAATTTTTCAGTGTGCTGAGGTTTTGAAATTAGGTCAGACGTATTCGATTTTCAACGAAACACCCTATACAATTATTAGCAATGTTCGTCAGCTCAAGCTTTTCGGAGTTTGTGTTTTCTCACTTTTATTTAGACGTTGGCTTTACGCCTCGTTGTCACAAAAGCCTCTTATTCACGCGTTCTTTAACAATTTATAAACGTCCGTAGTTTGTCAACGTGCCGACGAGTTTTACCCTTCCGATATGTTTCGATCTATCAACCAACTGATGGGCTGTTAACGGATTTGTTTTCCTACAGCTTCGTTTGGATAAATCACCTAAAAAAAGTTGTATCTCCTTCAACTTATCAATAAAAAATATTTTAGTTTTAGTTTTTGGGGTGTTTAGGCTTCTGTTTAGGAAAGTCTTTACCTTCTATCCATGGTCTCCAAGGTGATGTTCCCTGGGATTCTGTTGTATCATGCATTCGGCAATTATGTAAATGGATTACACGGAATCTTCTACACTAGCCTGCCTCAGGTGGCAGTCAAAACTATTAGTGCAGTACTACATTCTTCTGATCTTACCTAGTTGTAGTTTTCCAGTATCTTTGATGGTCTCACTAGCCTCTCATATTTTTCTTATTTTCGCAATTCCTTTAATTATTATATTGGTACTGATACCGCAAAGTTTTCCGGACCCTGTTTTTGCTAGTTCATAAGCTTTTTCGATTTTTCCTATTCCACTGTGTTCTGGAACACAGCTGGTTTATCAAGTTCTCTAGGTATTTCCACACTATTAAAATTGATTAGGTACACAAGAACTAAGCGCCTTAATGGCTGCTTGACTATTCAACATAATAATCCTTTGTTTTCTATATTTGATCAATATTGAGCTAGACACACTTACTAAAGGGTTGACTTTCTGCTCGAAGCATGGTTGAGGCTTAGTTACCTAGATTCTCTTTTAGAATATAAACGTAACAGATTAAATGGCGAACTATTTAAATTATCCGAAAGTTGAATTTTAAAATGGCGTAACAATAGTAAAGTAAATTTTCATAAGTACTGCAAAATCCAAAGTGAGACAACTAAAGACCATGATGCAATTTCAAGTTATAATCGTTAAGCATTTTAACCAGCCTACGCAAGAAGATGTTGATTGATTTTTAGAGATGTACACGCCAAATAATGCCGTATATGTTCACTGTGCTGCTCATAATTTGAATCTAGTACTCAATGACAATGATGTAGTGAGAGGGGTTATTGATATGCAAAATTTTTGTGAAACAGCTAGTTCAACAAATTTATAATTTTATTGGGCATAGTATCAAAAGATGGAATATTCTATCAATTTTTATATCTAATTAATAAAGAAAGTGAGTCTTCGACTTCAATAACATGAAAAACATTAAACCCTACTAGATGGGCAGGACGCTATAATGACGTTTTTGCTTTAAAAGTATCTGTATCTGTAGAGTAGGGAGGGTGAGTGTGTAGGCTCACAGCACTTAGGCCACATGTGATCCATTGTACATCCTCCCGAGGAGTTGTCCTCCTAGGTCATTGTCCATCCTGTCCTTCTCAGGAAGGTGGACAGGTCACTAGGGGACATCTCCTTTATATCGGCAGGCGAAGACTCACCGAACACACACTCTCTTATTGACGATAACTCCGGACACTCGCATAAGACATGCCTGACAGTTTCATCTTCCTGTTGACACATCCTTCATAGAGGTGTGTCCACTAGCCCCATAGTATGGAGGTGTTTCCTTAGTTGACAGTGACCAGTCAGAAATCCTACTGTTAAACGTAGGTTTTTCCTGGTCATTGCCAAATATTTCTTCGGCGCCAGCTTCCCAGGGTCGCCCAGGGTGATCCTGGCAAGACTGCATCCTTTGATTCCATCCCATCTCTTAAGGGATTGAGCATGGGTGTAACGTTTGGCTAGTTCCGCAATTGTCGAAGTCGTTAGGCCGTAGGTGTCACTGGGTCCTAGAATTTTTAGTTCAGCGGCTTTCCTGGCTAAAGAATCAGCTCTGCGATTTCCTTTACTCCTGCCGTGCCCTTTAAGCCACCTCAGGATAATATTGTTATCTGCCGAGGCGTCAGCTAAATCTTGGTGGCACTCTAGTACTAGCCTCGATATAACACGTTGTCTTTTCAAGGCTAATAGGGCTTGTCTACTATCAGTGCAGATTATTATGTTTTTGCCAGAAATTCCTCTTCTGGTTAGTTCTTTTGTGGCAATTGAGATACCAGCCAGTTTTGTTTGAACCACGTTGGTATTGAGTTAACTGTATAAACCCTCACTTCGTGGAATCTACTCATCATATGGTTTTAAATGAAACTAACTGTTTCTAAATGACTCCACAATATATTCGTAAAAATATGTTAATTGCAAGTAAATTGACAATTGTCAATTTACTTGCAATTAACATATTTTTACGAATATATTGTGGAGTCATTTAGAAACAGTTAGTTTCATTTAAAACCACACGTTGGTATTGTTTCCCATTCCCCACTTAATCTTTAGGCTTAGTGCTCTCGAGTAAACTCCACATCCTGAGCCTTCTTTCATTTTTGAACCATCTGTATATATGCGTATTGCATTTGCAGCATCTGGCTCTGTGTTCTGTTTTATTTGAATTTTGTAGGGTTTGTTAAACAAAAACCTGGGTTCAATTGCATCGTTGGCTGCCTGCTGCAGAGGTAGCGCAGTGAGCGCTTCCTGCCATAGGCTTAACCTCAATTGGCCCACTCCTACTTCGGGGTTCACACCAGCCGTGCACAATCGTACCATGGCCATTAACGCAACCTCCTTGACGTACAGGTCCAGAGGGGTCAGACCAGTAATTAGTTCCATTGCTGCGCTTGGTGTTGTTCTCATGGCTTTAAAAGTTCGGTTTGTTGAAGTCCAAAAAGTGCTAACGAAAACAATTCTGTTAAATCGTAAATGCGATGAAAGAAATGAAGCTGTCTAGAAGAATTGGAAATGTATTGATTTAAAAATGGAAGCAAATAGTGTAGCAAAAAAATGGTTCGTCACCCCTGAATTTTCTAAAGCTTGTCAGAGGAAGGTAAAACGCCATTTTGATGAGCGTCTTCAAGATACGGAAAGTTTGTTCAAAGTGAACATATTTTATCGAGTATTTTGGACATCATTATAAGCCAACTAAAATCGCGTTTCCTTCCAATGAAGAAAATTGTTTCAAATTTCAGTGTCTTGCAGCCTTCAACTTTTAAAGTTATAAATGACACTGATCTATTAAAAAAAGCTCTAGAGCCTATGGTCATTAGTGGGACATAAGTTTATTAAAATTAAAGTGAGTACAACGTGACGATTTTTACTGCTAGGGCCCAATCAAAAGAATTTGCCACGGGCCCCAAATGGTATAGTTACGCCACTGATAAAAACATGAAAAATTTGTGATTTCCCATCATGATTTTGTCTACCACCAACTATCAACATTGAAGGAACATTATATTTTTGTTAAGTTTAACACCTCATTGATATTTTCTTCTTTTTTATCATTCTGGATTTGATCTAATTCAATTTCTTTATATTCTTTCACATCACTGTATTTATTTTCTGCTGATATTTCAGATACTTTTCTAATATTCTTCCTTTTGTGTTGTGAATCTTAAAGATGGGATAAAGATGGAAAATATATGAAGCAGGATATCTTGCAATTTGTAGAGAATGGAAAGTAGCAATTCATTTTTAGTCACCAACTTGGCTGTAACGTTTGCGATGGTAATTATATATGAAATTATTATGTATCGTTTTCCCTGGCGTTTTACGCTCGTAGTGGTCGGACATGATTCTGATTAAAAATTGATTAATCGTTTAATATTTGAATAATTTATACAGTGTAGGTATGTTTCAGTCAAGAAGTGTAATATTTAGGGACAAAAATGTAAAACTACGCTAGTGTGTAGTGTAGTAGCAATATTCTACTTTTAACAGGGGTAATAACAATTGGTAGAGATTTAAAGGATTTTACAGTTCCAGCAAAGTAGTCGTCATTAAAACCTGTTCTTTACCCAACTATTAGATTCGTTAATATCACAAAAACTTATTAAAACATTTTTTCTATCTAAAAAAAAATCGTTTAAAAATGTTGTTGGTGAAATCCATTATTTACGGTTTATACGGTTTATACGGTTTTGAATTTATGTTTCATTAAACCGACAATAAATGTCATCAAATACATCAACCTCATACACTTTTATGAAAATAACCATCGTGACTGCGGTCGCTTGCTTGATATATTTTTTTCATATTACTTAGCCCCTTTTAAATATCAAATGTTGTGGTTGCTTAAATGTTTTTAGGTCAAGGACTTGACAACTTTCATTAATTAAAAAATAAATTTTCTATTGACACAAGTTTAAAAGGTCCATAATATCATATAATTAGGTATATAAAATATATGAAGTGGCTAGCACGCCTTGTGGGGTTGCGGTGGATCAATCCCCGTCATTTCATTATTTGCTCGCTTATTTTTTTCCATATTATCCCATCCCTCGTTTTTTCCTTCCATCTAACGATTCCTATCCTTCTCAACTCCTCCTCCACTTCCTCCAGCCACTTAGATCTTCTCCTACCACCTGAGCAAGCGATTGCTTGCTTACCATCTCTCCGTACATGTCCGAGCCATTTTATTCTTTGCCTCTTTATCCTCTTCACTATATCTTCCCCGTTCATTTCTCTCAGTATTTCATGATTCATCCGTTGTCTGTATTCATTGTCGTCAGTTTTTATTGGCACTAGAATTATTCTCATTATTTTTTGTTCTACTATCCTCAACTCCTCTTCATCTCTTTTTGTCATTGTCATCGTTTCTGCTCCATACATTATCACAGGTCTTATTATTGTGTGATGATTTAGTATAGGGATCCTGAAAATCTTTTTGACCATAGCTTTCCATTTTATAATCAACTATCTTAATAATCTTTTCATTCAATAATTTTATTAAGTTCCATTTAAAAAAGTTAATCCCCAAGACGTTGGTCGCGTTCATTCCAACAAAGTTGATCAAATTCCTGGAATAACTGAATTTCTAAGTTGAAAGTTGGCCATCTTTCTGAATTTCAATTTAAATCTTAATTTTTTAGTTTCTTGCATGAACATTACATTAAATGGTTTTATCTTCCTAGTTTTATATTCCTAGTTTTCGCTTGCATGAATCCACCTTAAGCCGGATACCGTTTTATTTAGGTCACTTTGTCGCGGTCGAGTTGTCTCCCAAATCGGACGTTATTACCTGTTTTCGAAAGGAGTCATGTCCGAGGGTGCATGTAATTTGGTTCCCATTTTAGGTATCTATATCTAATTTTCAATAATGTAGTACCTCTAATACAGCAATGCCCGGGAAACAAACTACCAATGACCTTATTTAGGCTGGCTTGGTTTTAGACTGCCAAAAAAAACTCTCCTTGGTAGGAGAACTCAATAAAGTATTGCTGGTCTGGATCCCTGGCCACTCTGGCATGAAAGGAAACGAGAAGGCAGACTCTCTTGCAAGGGAGGGTGCCGCACGTGTTTTTATCGGACCAGAACCTACAATTGGCATCGCAATATGTCAAACAAACACTAAATACCTGGACAGCAAGAAGAGCTTTAGACTTCTGGCATAATTTACCAGGATTGGTTCAATCAAAGGCTTTTATACATCCTTCGAAGAATGTCCCCAAGTAAATGTGAGCCTATAGCAGGCATGACCTACGTTGTCTAACAGGCCACTGTCATCTGAATCATATGCTAAAACTTGGACTGTCGGAAGATCCGACTTGCCGTCTTTGTCTGGAAGATGATGAAACAGCAGAGCATATAATTTGTGCCTGCTCCGCCGCGGCTTGAATCAGGTATCTGATGTTTGGCAGGGTCTCTCTCTCTCGCCCTCGAACCTGAAATATCATACATCATAAACTAACCGGATTTGTTAGGAACCTGAATTTGTTTGGTGAAATCTGAATAAGTGTGAGCCACAATATACTCTTGCGAATCGCAGTGGAGTGCCTTATAGACCCACTCACCACACACCAAACCAAACCTATTGAGGCTGGGAGCACAGATAACATACTTGCTGGGAACCAACTGTCTCACATTCAATTCAGGTATAATCTCTTCAATTCCAACATTTTCTTAAATATATTTTAGCTCGAAAAGACAAAAAACGGAAAGAACTGCTCCAGTATTATTATCATACGCCGAGCTGGACTGAAGGAGACACTTCTGCAATAGGATATAAGGTTAAATCATACAAGTGCTGTCATCTTCACTCCAAATTACAAACCAAAAGCTTAGTATGAAATAAGTTTGAGTTAACTATATTTTTAGCCTTATAATTACAATATCGGGGCTAGTACTAGAGTGCCACCAAGGTTTAGCTATCGCCTTCGCAATATTATCCCGAGGTGGGTTAAAGGGCAGAACAGGAGTCAGGGTAATCGCAATGCCGATTCTTTAGCCAGGGAAGCGGCTGGACTAAAAATTTCAGGACCCTACGGCCTAACGACTTCCACAATTGCGGAACAAGCCATACGTTGCACCCATGCTCAATCCCCAAAGATGGGTCTAATCAAAGGATGCAGTCTTGCCAGGATCACCCTGGGCGACCCTGGGAAGCTGGCCCCGAAAAAATATTTGACGATGACCAGGAAAAACCTACGTTTAACAGTAGGATTTCTGACTGGCCACTTTCAACTAAGGAATCACCTCCATAGTATGGAGCTAGTGGACACACCTTCATGCAGGATGTGTCAATAGGAAGATGAAACTGTCAGGCATGTCTTATGCGAGTGTCCGGATGAGTTATCGTCAATAAGAGAGTGTGTGTTCGGTGAGACTTGGCCTACACCTGCCGATATAAAGGAGATGTCTCCTAGTGACTTGTCCACCTTTCTGTGAAGGACAGGATGGAGGATGACCTAGGAGGACAACTCGTCGGGAGGATGTACAATGGGTCACATGTGGCCTAAGTGCTGTGTGCCTACACTCCCTCTCCCTACTTTACAGATACAGCCTTACAATTTTTATAATGAAATATTTTCTTTCCTTGAACCATTAGTTCTGACTTATTTAAATTATATATATTTCGTTTAAATTCATAACCTCTATACCCAAGAAAATAATTTTAATAAATTATACTTAATGGTTGAAGAAAGTAAAATATTTTGTTTCTCTGCGAGTTTCCGTATTAGACCAAGTTTAAATTTATATCACTCATAATAAGCCCACTCGGAGGAAACCCAAAGCAGAATGCTTTTTGTCTTTAGAATAATTCCAACACAAATTGCTTTACGCCGCAAAGTAGGATAATTTGTATGCTGTTGACTGTAACGTACAAATTATAACAAATCGTTTGAATTGCAGAGGCGAAATGTTGGGTAAGGGAAATAGGAAACTTTTTAATTATTCATTGATAAAATGGAACTGACTATTTATATATTTGTTTTTTTATAGATGTCAGTGGGCTCCTTCCGTTCCTTCCCTTTTCTAAAAGTGACTGGTCATGCTAGGCCAGAGGTGTATGGTGGGAACTTTCGTTCCCTTCCTTTTTAAAAAAAAGATGTCAGTGGCAATTTTTTCTAGATATTAAAAGTTTCCATCGTCCCCTGTATTATTCAACCCTGAAAATCAATACCGAAGGGTCTGCATAATTTGGCAAGAGTAACATACACATTCGTATATTAGATCTGTGTCTACAGGTCTTATCACGCAATGGTTGTCCTTGAATGTATTTAGGTCAGACTGAGAGACCCTTCCGTATAAGAGCAAAAGAACATCTAATATGCTACAAAAACACGCACGGATAAATCATTAGACGAGTTTAAATGGAAATAAATAGTTCCTTATCAAATTTTTGACAATTGCTGGTTAATTAGTATGATTTTCAATAGAAGTTATGTGAACGAAATTAAATGGATATTAACATCGTTGTTAAAATCTGGAATTTTACTCTTTTATGGAATGTACGTTCACTGTAGCGTAAAATTTATGCATACTATGCTTTTCATCTGCTGGAAACTACTATAATATACCAAATTGGATTAGTTCTCATATCAAAGTAAACTTCGGAACCCCTCAAACTCTATTATTTCTGTAAAATGCAAATTTGCTGGAAATCGTGCTTCATATTATCTAGTTTCCAAAAACAGAGTTACTGCATCCAGTTCTGGTTTTTATCGTGAACAAATACTTGATCGTAAATCTAAATGTTTGCACTGAATGTATTTTTCTTTTCGTAGAAAATCGGTGAAATGCTAAGTAGGAACGTGCCCGATCTTCACTCACAATTTATGAATGTTTTTGTTCAATTTGCACAAATTTTTTGGGATTTTTCCGTTTTATTTCGATTAAGTGAATATTAAACTCTTTCCACCTAACTATTCCGAGTGAAAATCGATTTCTTCGTTTTATAATATCATATTTTTCGGGCTATAAATAAATGTTCTTGACCTGGCAAATACTAATGTCGTTTAGTAGAGCACTATCAGAGCCAACCTAAAAAAGTTGCGGCAAATAAATTGATAGAATGAGTTTAATTAAAAGGGGTTTGTACCTTAGAATATTCGAAGGATTTTTTTATTACACAAATCCTTGGTGTAATCTTATAGAGTTCAATAGATATAAATACAAAAATGAAAATAACATTTTTTTAAAGTCAGTTTTAATGACTGACCAATCTTACTTGAAGGCTTGTATGATGTATAATGTTGAGAGAAAAAGTTACAAATTATTAAAGTGTAATATAAAAGTAGTTGACTAGTGAGATTATCACATTGCGAACCTCTGAAATGTTTGTTTACATTCCTTGGAATAGGATAAAATAAAACATTGCTGAACCGCAATCTCCTATACTTATTCTCTTTTAAAATACCTAATTGTTAGTAAAATAAGGTTATAAGGTAAATGGCCCAACTATCGGACGCTTAAGAGCAAAGTCGACCTTTAAGCGTTCAGAAAAAATATATGCTAGAACAAAAACATAAATTCCAATTGATTTGAAATACAATAGAACAAGAAACAAAAATCAATTCTAAACTGCTTAAAATACAATAAAAACGTTTGCTATGTATTCAAAAAATGAGCGTCCTGTCATCCAGCCATTATCTGACTTGCCAATCCCCCACGATTTTGGAGCATTATT
>CAJUYH010003798.1:30466-45522 GCA_910591685.1 Galerucella tenella | reverse complement strand
TTTTTTTTTTCATACTCTGATGAAATAATCGATAAGAACGTAACATTAAAGCAAAAAAAATTTATTTATTATATAAAATATCGTCGACATGTGCCGGAAATGTTCCCAGCAATCTAACGACATTCTCTTGTCAGTTTATTTTTGTTTTTTAATAGCCCATCCCAAGAACAGACATTAAATTTAGACGATGAAATATGGTGCTGATTAAACAATCATAATTAACATTGATAATAATTATCTTTTAACTTATGAAATAAATGATTTATTTCTTTTCGTTAAAAGAAAATTCCAATAGCCCTTCAATTTGCATCGATCTGAATAATGAATAAATTTCAGTGCAAGTACTTGTAAATATATCTTCTAGATATATATTTATTACAATTACAGAATGTAGTGATATTATTAAGATTTGAAAATAATTAATAAACTGTAATATTCGATAGTGTAAATATAATTTGAGAGTTCTACGTTACGTTAATTTTACGTTTCAGGCTATTAACTCATGTATATTGATATGTACACTGG
The DNA here is from genome assembly GCA_910591685.1 of Galerucella tenella. Taxonomy (NCBI): domain Eukaryota; kingdom Metazoa; phylum Arthropoda; class Insecta; order Coleoptera; family Chrysomelidae; genus Galerucella; species Galerucella tenella. The sequence continues at coordinate 44,997 of CAJUYH010003798.1, read as the reverse complement.
CAATGATCCACAGTGAACTGAGGAGACTATTTTTCAGTAAATATAAATTTTATTCCTCTTCTTCGTTCAATGTACGACGTGTAACTAATACCAGATATATGGTTTTAGTGCCAAATATATTCTATTATTTCTCTTTGTTTACATATCACATTGTTACCAATTTAGCTCTGTGCTCACTTTCATCATATATGAACGTAGAATATTGTGTTTAATATACACATCGAAGTTTATTTATTGAACATATTGAATTGATATCAATGTATTCTAATATTCAATAAAGAAGATAAATACAAATATGATATCATTTTATTTTAATTAGAATAAATGGATATGATCACATCCATAACATATTTTTGTATCCCAAAAAAATTATTTATTTTTTTCAGACATGCCTGTCATTTGATAACAGAAAACTCTAATCAACAAAATTAATGTATGCGTGTATGTTTGTTGTGTTTGAGAGAGGCAAACGAATTATCAGACACGTGACACTCGGCATAGAATATGAAAAAAAAAAAAAAAACACACACAACTATAATTGGATAAGAAATGTAATCATTTGAATTGAAAAAACTAACCTCATTTCGTTGAGTGCCAAATCTTGGGTAAATATTATGTATATGCGTGAGGATTTGTGGATATATTTATGTCTCATCAAGCAAATTACATTTTTCTTATCGGCCCTCTTATATAAAAAAACTGAATCAAGAGCTATGTCTCAATAAATTTACATCCCACAACCATATTTTTATATTGGCTTGTACATGTGTGTTTTTTTAACTTTATATTTGTATATATACATATATCCTGCTGATTGTTGAAATAATAATAATAATAATAATAATAATAATAATAATAATAATGCGATGACAAATTTTTAAGAAAGATGCGAATCAACTATTGCGCTATCGCATATCAACATTAATGAATCATCGATATCAATTGGATTTTGATATGGATTATACACTTTCACCCAAATTTATTGTTATAATTAGTTTCATCGCAATTGCATGTTCATTTATTCATATTAATAACAGTTGGTCATATACTAATCACAGTTCAAATGATAAATATAACCACAATAGAATTTCACTTATGATAATTGGAAATTCCACAAATTAATGGTATAACAAATGATAGTATACATAAAATATTATTGTTTTTTCATTTATTTCAAAAATTATCGAGCCATTCTCAATTCGAAGCCAAGGTATAAATTTCATGTTAAATCTATGATAAGATGATGAATATTCTCTAATATTTACATGACATATATGGATGTTTGTTTGCAAAAAGCAAATTTATCATATATGCAAATGTATTCAATCATTATGAGATTAAAAATAATTTGATCCTGTATTTATTCATTTTGTGTTTTTTATTTTTTTCTTTTCATTTTTTTTTTGTTTAGTTCATTAACACATGAAAAATATTCCTACAGAGCAAAAAGGAAACAAAAAGGTGCCCTGTACAAATATTGATACATATCGTAAATGGCCATTTGAACATGTACCACAAATAAGATAAAAAATTCTGTGAATAACACGACGTATATTGGATTTTCCTATGTATTGACACTTGACACGACATCTCAATTGTGATTGGCTGTATCCCCCCATTATAAGCACAGTGCCTGAGAGTATTTAGTTACTCCACCACAACGGTCGTATCATCATTCGAGTCATCAAAGTTAACTTGAAACATACTTATTTGACGTGAGCGTTCTAATATACAAAATCCAAAAGAAAATAGTAAGTCAGAATGATAATGAAATGTCTGCTGTTGGCTTCGGTTATTGTCACTGGTAAGCATATATATTTTCATTCTATAGATTAAAGATAAGTAGAGAAAAAATGATTAAGATCACTGCATCTTGATATACAGTTTTCAATTTGAAAAATCATCGTATATTTGACAAAATTATATTAATGAAGTTGTTTTTTTTTCTCTCTTCTGAGCAAAAAATTATATTTTGAAGTATACAAGTTTTGTGAAATAAAATACATTTAATATGGTAGAGCAGTGCATCAACACACATGTTTCACCTATTCTGTTTGAATGAACAGTAGGGGAAATTGACGTGAAATAATTTTTTACGAATTACATTTATTAAGAGTTTTCATGTAATACTGCTCTAGCATTCTAGACAAAGAAATAAGTAGTTTTTTTTTGTTTTTTGACGCACCATTCTGGTGACAATTCAAAAAAATAGAGAACAATATTCAGAATAATTTTGGGATAGAATCATGTGAAATAAAAAAATGACAGATTCAAATAAATATGTAGAAATTTGACAAAAAGATATGTGTTCAAAGTTGAAATATAATTTTTTTCCAAAAATTTTTAATGATTAAAATATCAAATTTTTAATATAAAAATATAATTCTGTTACTGACCATAGCCAATAATATATATAGAAATGTGGCTGGTTAGCTATTTTTCTATTTACACCAGGTAATGGAGAGACGTTTCGACAATAATCCGTTTAAAGTTTGGAGGAAAATTGTCTATTTGAAATATATATTTCAAACTATTGAGCGATTGGGAAGTTCAATGCTACATTGATAGATAAAATTTCAAATTTCCCTGCTAAAATTTAACCGTACATTTTTAAAGTTTCATACTTCATAAACAAAACATTAGATTGTTATATTATTTAACCAAAATGACCTGCCAAACTTTGTACATCAATCTACTGAGTTTCAATTTGAATTGTTTTGCATTTTTGACTAGTGATGATAAAAACATAATTAATAATTAATATTTCTTATCGTATTTATTCATAGTGATAGCAACTGAAAACAATCCTGGAAACAAATTATGCGAGCCTAGATCAAAATTTTATGTTGAGTGCAATCAATGTCGTTGCGCTAATGATGGAAGTGGTGCTGTTTGCTCCAGGATGTACTGTCCACCCGGTAAATATAACAAAGATGGTGCTCAAATTGGACCACCCGGTGATGATCTTTATATCGTGGATGAGCCACCACAACGCTGTGAACCCGACCATATATATAAACTGGACTGCAATCGATGTGTCTGTTCTTTATATCGTGAATTAAGTTGCACAAACATTACGTGCGTTCACCCACCAGAAAAGAGATCGGTCCGCATCGATTATCCAGAATTACCTGACAGCAATTGCGAATTCGGCAAAACTTACAGAAAAGGTTGTAATACATGTTTCTGTGGAAAAATGGGCATTACTACTTGCACCCTGATGAATTGCAATGCTGATATTGTTTATTACAATAAAAATCGCAGAGATGTTGAAAATTGGGGACGTAAGTAAACGATTTTATTCCTCTTCAATTGATTATGCATTTGTGAGGTTATGGCATAATAATAATCAATTATTTCAATGAATGAGTCATATAATATATTTATATAATTGTGTATTTACAGCTCGTTACCAGCAGGGAGATGAGTGTGAACCTCGCAAGACATTCTTCAGCGAATGCAACGAGTGTAGATGTGGTAACAATGGTAGATCTGCTGTGTGCACTCTTAAAATGTGCCCTCCTCGTCAAGAGTAAACATCTAACATATTGACCAATACGAAGTATCATAAATAAAATAATGGACTACTTCGGAAACAATGATGTATATTAAAGAAAAAAAAATTCTTACATATATACACAAATCCATTTATTTACTGTCTCCACTCATATATAATGAATTAATTCTCATAACTATTTATATTATCAACAATTCAAAAAATAAGTATCCAATGAATCGATCCATAACCTATAAATGTATCACTATTTGCTAAAGTAAACTTACTATCAATGTTATTACCAGTAAATGAGTAACTAAATAAATAAATTGGATTCAAAATTAATAAGTGTTTATTTGAATTTTCGCGCCTCGAAGTCACTCGCCAACATGACAAGAGAAAAAAATATGTGTCGCTGCAGTCGCTGTCATGCGCGTCCCCACATTCTCAAAACGACTCACATTCGAATTTTCAAGTCGTTGTTCGTATGTGCACGTTGGGCTTACGATGACGCTAACGGTTTACGATGCTGTGTATTCTCATTTGTGTCGATTCTGTATATTTTTATGAACGACGTCATTACATGCATGGTTTTAATTGCAACTGTACCATTCAATCATACGAATAACTTAATTAAGTGTAGAGGTGAGTAAATATTGAGTGTATAACTGCGAACATAACGGACAAATTGGACTGTTTATGACGCTTTGGGTTAAGCTGTCACGTTTTACACGGAAAAAAAAAAAAAAAAAAAAAAAAAAAAACACTATTGTGTATATTTATTTTCAGGATATATTATTTTGAGAATCAAAATGGTGATGAATAAACGGGATTTGGACAAGGCATTTTCGCCAAATAAAGTCAAAAGATTTGCAAAACGTGGTTCTGGCGGAAGTCAATTTAAACCAAGTACCAGCGGGAGTACATCGAAGAATTTACATAGTGATGAGGCGCAAACAAGCATTAAGGTGATTGTGAGAGTCCGACCCCCAAATGAACGTGAACAGCAGGAAAATTATAGGACAGTGGTAAAAGTTGTCGATAATAAAATGATGATATTTGACCCGAAACAAGAAGAAAATCCATTTTTTTATCGTGGCGTTGCTCAAAAAGGACGTGATTTATTGAAAAAACAAAATAAAGAATTGCAATTCATGTTTGACTATGTTTTTGGAATGCATTGCACCAACGAAGAAGTATTTGAAGGTACAACCAAAGACGTAATCTTTGATTTACTTGAGGGTTACAATTGTTCAGTATTTGCATATGGAGCCACTGGTGCTGGTAAAACTCATACTATGCTTGGTAAAGATAATGATCCTGGTATAACTTATCGAACAGTGGCCGAATTATTTTTACAAATTGATGCACAAAGTGAATTGCGTCATTTCAATCTTGGCGTAACATATTTGGAAATTTACAATGAAAATGTTCAAGATCTATTGCATAAAACTGGCCCATTGGCATTAAGAGAAGATGGTAGAGCTGGTGTTGTTGTTGCCAATCTGAAAATAATAACGATTAAAAGTGCTGAAGAATTGCTATCGTTATTGGCGCAGGGTAATCGTAATCGTACACAACATCCAACTGATTCTAATGCTGAGAGTAGTCGAAGTCATGCAGTATTTCAAGTTTATATTAATATAACAAATAAACTGGATGGTCAAGTGAAGCAAGTTAAATTATCAATGATTGATTTGGCTGGATCGGAGCGAGCATCGGCGACTGGTTGTAAAGGTGCGAGGTTTAAAGAAGGTGCGAACATAAATAAATCGTTACTTGCATTGGGTAATTGCATAAATAATCTTGCGGAAGGTGTAAAACATATCCCATATAGAGATTCAAAATTAACACGTTTACTCAAGGACTCACTGGGTGGCAATTGTCGTACAGTGATGATAGCCAATATTGGACCATCAAGTTTCAGTTATGAGGATACATATAATACATTGCGCTATGCAAATCGCGCGAAGAAAATAAAACTTCATATGAAAAAAAATATTATATCATGCGAAATGCATGTTACTGGTTACATTAAACTCGTTGAGGAGCAAAAGAAAGAGATCAACTTGTTGAAACAAAAATTATTGACAATGGAAGGTAGAACAATTCAAAGGAATAATATAACTCTGGAATCCGATGGACACAGTGAAGAGAATAAGAAGGAATTGAAAGATATGAGAGACCGATTGTCCGCAATATTGGAGAAAAAACGAATGCTCAATGATAAAGTTCTTTCATTACAAAGTACTGATAAAATTTTATGTTGTAGAATTCAATATAAAATTTCTGCTGATAAACGATTGCAAAATTTAACAATGTCAGTGAATTTACTTGCTGAAGATCAAAATGCAAGTGGCAAATCACGTGTTAATAAATCATTATCACATTTTAAACGTCAACGTGATGTGGTACAGGTGCAAATGCAACAAGTATGGAGTGAATTGCGTGATATTGAAAGTGATATTGCAGCGTTGAACGCTGAAATAAAATCAAAATGTATGGAAGAAAAATTATCGGATGTTTATACGTCACACAAAAGTATATTGGACAATTTACGACTTCAATATCAGTATGATCATGCAAGAAAAGTTTGCAGTCTTCAACAGTGTGAGATGGAATCATTGGAGACAATTGCTCGAACAATGAGTGGTACATTGCAGACATATTACCGGATGATGCGCGGTTATGGCACAATCACTGATAAAATGAATCAGGAATTCAAACAATTGGTAAAGTCATTGGAGGGAGTTCGAAATATTAAATGGGCGGATTCTGATATTGGCACGTCACAGGATTCATATAGCTTGACATGTCTGTCTATTGATGAACTCAATGATCCTATCAACAATGATATGCCAATATATTCATCAACATATTTAAGTGACGAATCATCAATAACATCGGCCATTACTGTCAACAATATTGCAAATAAAACATTTGACGGCACGTCATCCACTCATATAAATAATCAAATTAATTCGGATATTCATAATTCAACAATAATTATTGATGAAAGCGAATCATTGTCAGCTATAGATGACAATAAATTAAATAAACCCACCGAATCATTGGAAATCAATGCGAATGAATTGAATAATACATTTAAATTAATGGAGAATAAAGCGAAAAAACGAATTTTAAACGATAAAACGGCAATTACTGGTAAAACACCAATGAAACAAGTTCGGAGAATATCGCCCAAGGCGAAAATTTCAACAACAATGTCACATGTTAACAATATTGGCGGTAAAGAAAATAAAATAGCACCAAGACCAACAGTGACCGTGATGAGTGCTAAGAGCGTGGCGATATTGAATAAACTTAAGACAGATAGATCGAAACTTTTGTCAAATGTTTCGTCATCGGTGTCATTTGACACTACACCTACAAATAATAATAGTAGTAATAATAATAATCACTCTGATGCAACATTTAAAGCCGTTAGAAGTAAAGAGCGACGAGGACTTTTGACAACACATCCATACCAAAAAAATCCACCCAAGCCGAAGTAAGTTTATGTTTGTAATATGAAAATAATTGAATGTCTATTAATTTATATTTATATTGAAATAAATTATCAAAATGATTGTACAATTGAGAACTATAGGTATTTCTTTCCTGTAGTATTTTTCACCATTGAATGATACTGTAAAAATTTGATTAATAATATAAATTGCGTGTATATGTTTATTGGAACGCAATTTAGAAGATTTTGGACGAGAGTGCGGGGGGATACCGATGGATCAAAAATTAACCATGTCCATTTTTCTATTAAAAATAAAAAATATTTTAATGCTAGAAATTCGTACGATTGTTTATGTGGTTTGTTTGCAGAATTAATACAGTGCCGCAGTCGTCTCGTGTCCCATGGTAAACATTGACAAAAACAATTGCGACTGTATCGTAAATTTTACACCGATTTCGCTCTCTACATCAATATAAATTTTGTACGTATACAATTAATAATAAGCTTGTGATCGGAATAAATCATTTATTGAATGAATAATAAATAAATGTCAATGACAACAATAATGATAAATTTGTTAGCAAATCGAGTAAAGTCTGAGCTTAGCTTCTTCTTCTTTTGTCGATTATTAATGAATAATATTCAAGGTTTATTTCTTTTCATCATTTAAATTGTAATTCTAACTAATATTTTGATTGCTAGAGCTTGTATAAATATAAATGGAATAATACCTATCGGACGAAAACTTTTGATATTTCAATTATTGAATTTAATCATCAAGCAGTACGAATCACTAATGATAGAATTATAGAAAATAATCAACGAAATTTCTCAAACAATTGTCAATCTGATTTTATTTATGCTGCTAAATTCGTTGATGATAACGTTATAATTGAATATAAAATAAATTTTATTTGAGATTAACTAGTGAAATACAAAACTATATACATATATATATATATATATATATTTCATAAATACGATTTATATTTCATATAAATAGCACAATGCTGAGAGCAGTGTGAAATTAAAGAATTTTGTATTTTTTGTTTGTTTATTATTATTATTATTTAATAATTTGTAATAATTGATATAATAAAAATAAATATGTTTTATGCATTTACACATATATGAATATATTGATAACGAAGCATTTAATATTTGTATGATTCGATTTACTGACTGCAAGCATAATAGTTATCTCTATTACCGGTAGAGGAGTAGATATCTATTTCTATGATTTTACTTAATATTTTTACTGTAAGATGGATGTCCATCTACAAATATGGAATGAATCGATAATTTACTGGAGAAGTGTTGTATGTACATATTATTATTTCTCAGGTTCCTCAATCTCAATGTACTTATCGTGGCAGTGTCAAGTATGTAGCTATGTACTTGTGTATTTCCAGTTAAAAATAAAAAACGTCGTAATTGTTTCGCCATACTAAAAAACACCACTTCTCATAATTTTAATTCGAATAGCGAGTGTGTACATGAAAACAAATATTGAGTTAGTGAATTATTCTTTGAAAGTGTACAAAAAGAAAGAAGAAAAAAGAAAACGAAAACACAAATTATGTATACGTATGCATAGTTCGATTGCCAAATATTATCTACAGTTAATTGTGCAAAATTGAGTACATTATGTATGTCGTATGCTTTGTTATTGTTATCGCAGCAATTTGTGTTTGTTCGAAATTTAATTGAAGCATTTGTACAAACGCAATAATCTCGAAGCATCATAACCACAAAAGCCGCACCTACGACAATATTCAATTTATAACACTATATCAAATGCATAGAGACAAATGTAAATTGTGTGTGGACGTGGATTTATTAAAATTTATTTCGTTTTTCCGATCACTGAAACCCACCACTATACATCTCAATTAATTTATCATCAAATGGGCACATATATTTGTGTATGTATAGCATTTTTCCATTCCAATATAATATTACGCATATTACACTAAGAGACATACTTGATTACCTTCAGTTCATGTAACATAGTCATTTTTCATGATCGCGTGGGTGTGATTTCACACGTTTAATTCAAGATAATTCTTTTTATATCAATTTTGAAATATATTTTTCGATTTATATCCGATTGCCAGTGCATATATTGTGACATAGTGGTAAATTAAATGACTTCAAAGTTGATATGTTTAGAGAAGTTGTGCAGTGAAGTTGAATTGTGAAAGAAGGAAAAAGAATTTATGGTCGATTTTCTTGTTTGATAATACAAAAGTAGTTTACAACATCATCGGAGGAGAATTCATTGGTTAGTATAGCATTAGAAGCCTTTATTGATGTTTGTGGTTGTGACATTGTGTGTGTAACGTGTGTTTATCTTCATCACATCCGGATCGTCTCGTATTATCCTTCCATGTATTATTTTATATTATTTAAAAATTCTTGTATTAGTCAATAATTATATATCATTTATATGAATTTCAATTGTATAACGAGTTTGACATTGCTGTGTCTATCAAATTAAAAAAATACATAATTTATCGATGTGAGTACTATTGAAGGATTGATCATTTTTTTTTTGATATTTCTAATATGAAATTTGAGAATAAGAAATTTCAACAATTTCAAGTAATAGATGTTATTATTTACATAGCAGATAAATTGCTATGACGTTATGAATTTTGCTGATTACATTTGACGATTTGTGTTTGTTCAATATTTAGCGACATCCGCAATTAATAATTTAATGAATTAAACGACATATTCAAAATTCTAAATGCATTATCAAAGAGTGTACAGGTATTGTGAGTTATTGTGTCTACGTTTCAAGTATTTGCTTTAAATCAAAGTTCCAGGAGCAACGCGAGTCCTCTGCTGCATTTTTAATATACAAATGATGTTCATTTTTGAATTTGCGAAAATAATATTACCTATTCGAGACATTATTTTTGCAATAATGAGTCTGATTTAGAATAATATTGGTAGGAATACAATTGCAACATTGAGCGTGAACAATTGTTTTAGTTTCAATTTAACCAGCAGGTATAATAAAATTATTGTACAAGTGAGAGCGAGAGGGAAATGAAGAATTTAATGATGTAATCCCGATTCACAACAAAATATTGAAACATCAAATGTTATACGAGTACATAACTCGAATATGTCCTCGGATTTCGAATGATTTTACATGATATTTATTATACTATATTAATATTATATTATATTAATATCTTTCATATAAAAATGTGATTTATATTAATTTTGTTGCGAATGAGGAAGCACAAATAAATTAAATTAATGATAAACGGATGGATTTTCTTTATGTTTAGAAATTCATCATCAATTCAATCGGACTCTGACGGGAGAACGTTCAAAATGTGAAATTGAATTGTGCTCGGCTTAATGAAAAGTTCGGGCGAGCGACGAATATATTAATATCTACAGTATAAAATAAATACTGGCATTGAAAATTAAATAATAAATAAAAGAAAAGAAAGGAAAAAAAAAAAATAAATAAAAATCTACGAGGAAAGATGAAGCTTGTACCGGCGATTTACCTCGGTTGCACGGGGCTTGATCGTCGTTTCAGCAGTCCCATGTTGCCATGGATCACAAAGGAGATTAAACGGAGAAGCAATCACGAACGGGTAAAATAAATATTCATATCATCAACATTCGTACATTTCGTGTTTACTTCATGAATAATTAAAACGACTTCATCTCTTTGAAAAGGTCACCCCCACGATAAAACAAACATATAAATACATAGACGTATAGATATACAAATATTAATGAAAATATAAAGCGACAGGAATCGGTAAATTTTTTTTTTTATTTGATTATTATTATTATTAGTTTTTTTTTCTTCCAACAAGAGTCCCCACATTTTCCAGTCATGAATTTTAATTATTTATTTTTTATTATGCTGGTAATAAAACAGTGTGTGCTCATGCAGAGATGCCGTGAGAAAATTATAAAAATAAATATGAAAATCTGTGTAAAGTGAGCCCTTTGGCTTCATGGCAAGTTTTCCTGTGAAGTTGTGAGCATCACCAGTGAGGAAATGTACCATAATCATCCTCTCATTATGAGACTACCCTTTTATTTTCAAGTTCATGCTGTAAAGGGAGTTTAACATGTATACACATATGTATACTTACATATTATATATATATATATATATATGGTGAGAAAGAAAAAGGCTAAATGAAAATTGTTGTATTAAATTCCACGGCTGGTTTCCCTTAGCGTGAGTTGCGCTTGTTGATATATACAATATATATCCTGAACACATATAATTTACTTATATAGAGCTTAGTTTACAGTGCTGCGATAAGTATATGTAATATGAATACAAAGTATATGAGAGCAATTTTTTTTGTTCTTCACATTGAATTGTTTCCTATTTATAAATTGATTCATATATGAATATCTATATTGTACTCATACGATTTTTATACGTTGTTTTTAACCCCTTTATTTTATTAGTTGATGGAAACGACTGAGCCCAATTAATTATCATAAGATTTTTATATATAACTTTTCATTTATTATCTATATTTTTTTTATTCAAAAAAAAAATTGGTTGAGTTTGTAATATGGAATGTTTTGACCTTTATTTCACTTATTTTATGTTTAGTGATCACACGTTTATATGATAATTCATAGTCTAAACATGCCCGTGTAATTATGATGGACTCTGTGTTATTTCAGGTTTCAATGTACATCAGGTATATAAGAACAGTGCGTACAATCAAATATACAATAAAATTCTTTATATTCGTTATGTCCTTTAGCAGCGGGCGTATTTAAAGTTAAAATTTAAATATTCTTTCTAGTTTATAATCGTCAGATTTTTTCCGGTTTTTTTCCCCACTTTTTTTCTTTTTTCTTTCTGTTAAATGTTCATAATTTACTTTATACAACCAACTGTCATCTCAGCACGCTCGACGCGTTCTCATATATATATAAATAATTTGGGGACAAAAAAATTACTCAATCACCTTATTACGATCGCTCGAAACTTAAAATTTCCGTAATCACGGACCGTATACCTATATATATATATATATATATATATATATATATATATTTATACATAATATACACGCATACACTTATAGAAATGAACTTCCGTATATTATTAATAAATGATGAAGTAGCTGATGAAAATCCGAAACCGGCTCGGTAAATTTTTTATTTTCCGAATTTCATGCCCGTTGTTTGTGATTTATAGTATAATAATTTCATCACTGAATACAAGCTGTATTCAAAAATTACTAGTGTCATGTTTAATCTCTACATTGAGGCAATGAATTTTCACGATATTGCCATGCTTTTTATAAATGCTTATTAACGATCGAGTAAATTTCAATTGCTTATTATAAATATCTCAACTCTTCGAGAAGCGGTGAACTTGCAAAATTTTTTTGCAAGTGATAAGTTCATTTAAAATCATAAAATGCGATCAAGCAAAAAAATTTCTCACGTGAGATACATTGGCGCGCTGACAACAGTATAGTTTCCCATTAAAAGGGACTTTTATACACTACTGATGTCAGCTACAAGATATTTATGGGCATCGATATTGAATGCATTGAATAAATGGTTGACAGTTATTGCATACGCAAGTGACCTGATGAAAATTGTTCAATAATGATCACACGTTAAATAGTGACATGATTAATTTGTTATTTATTGTTGAGAACAGTATCAATTGTTCCACTCATTCATATGGTAATTTATGAGGGATTCGCACGATTTCTAAAAGTATATTGGGATAGTTACAATAATTTCATTGGCAGTTCTTGAAATGAAACTAAATTGAACTGTTTTCACTCACGCCAGCCAGCCTAGTAGAAAATAGATTGATATCCGTGCGATTTATAATAATTTTTCCATGCTCCCCTTTTCCGTGTATGTTCACATTTTTTTATATTTTTTTTTCTGTTACAGGTTAATTTACTTGTAGCTTCTGGTTACATATCAGCGTACACAAACGACAAGGAGGAGCCACTATTTCGACATTCGCTCAGTGGTACATCTAAACCACAACCAATTGGTGCGAATTCACAGGACTCTAGAGCAGGAAATTTTCTCTATTTAATCAAAGGAGAAGACGGACTTTATTACTATCATCTGTTTAAAGTTGAAAATGCCGAGATGGTGAGTGACAATTTTATATCCAAACAATATTGGATTTTGTGTTTTTTTTTATGTATAGAATCAATTGTGTGAGTGTCTTTTTTTTTCTCCATTTCATCAATTGGTTCTAAGTCATCAGTGTCCGATATGCGATACAGGCATTTTATTTTATTCCAGCTTAGTTTGATTTATCATTGTCGATAAATAACAGTCACTCTCATACAGACAATTGACATTTTAATGAAGTCATATTGCTCTCATTGAGAGTTACACGAGCGTATTATATAATTTTTTTCTTTTTCAAACGGTTCTGTGTCTCTTTTTTTTTTCACTGTATAACTCCTCTGGTTTTTTCTGTTTCGTTCAGATAATACGTCGCGCAATGCAATTATTTATGTGCGTATGTGTGGGCAACTGCATGTCTGCATATGCCATAGTATGACATTCAGTATGATTTAAAAATAAATTCCACATCTGACGATGGCAGACAGTTTGGCAACTGGTAGATTCAAATTATTTATATCGACTATTCAAGTCCATCGTCAATAACCAAGAAAATTTAATTCATCTCTATCTCAAGAATAAATTCAATTATTTAATTAAAAAAACCATGTATAAATTGATTTTAAATTTGATCTTTCATTTTCATTCTTATAACAGTTATAGTCATAACAAACATTCAGCATGAAATATTCTCTCATTATGATATCTATTATAATTATTTTTACATTGCAATATCTGTTAAGATACATAGAGTATCTCCATCATATTCTTTTTGTTACCTGTATTTGAACAAAATTACTGGTTCGTTAAAATTATTATATCAATGCGGAATTTCCGTCAAACTTAAATTCATCGACATGAATTTCATGTTCTTTTAGCATTTATAAATAATTCTATATGTTATAAACGGATATTATGGATTCAAGACAGATAATTGAGTTCTGTTACAAACTACTCTGTGCTTCTTTATCTCAAAACAATTATGGAAAAAAGAATGTTTGAAAATTGTGATGAATATTTTACATGACTATGTATTACTGACATCTCTTCTGTTAAAAAAAAACAAAAAACAAAAATAAATCAGATTTATTTAAAGATGTAACAACTTCATGTTTCACGTTCCGTTCACGTGCTACTGCCACAACTCTATCGATATATATATATATATATAGATGTTGATATTATTTGTAATTTATCCAATGTGTATGTGTGTGTGTTTAGATGATGATACAACTCTTCTTGGCTTAGCTTTTTGACCTATCTACACCTACTTTTAGTCGTTCCAATTTGTGGTGAGATAGTCTTAGAATAGTAACACGTGTTCAGCACACTCTTTGTGCATGAACTCAATGAACAAGCTGTGTCTATAGCAGTGCACTGGCAAAATTAACCACGCTCACTCTCACAATTGTTCATCATCTGTTATTGTTTTTTTTTTTTTTT
>CAJUYH010003798.1:0-30366 GCA_910591685.1 Galerucella tenella | reverse complement strand
TTTTTTTTTTTTTTTATTCAATTCATAATTATTTTCTAATTTTATCGGCCACAATTGTAACGTTTTTGACGCATACATATTGATTTAATGACAGTGCAATTGCAGACTGCTACTACTTCCTTACGTTGTATGGGAATAGAAAGAAAATTCAAAGACAGAAAAAATAATTACATAATAATAATGTTGCGAGATGCAGCGCATTCACGAACATTGTCACGACAACGTTCTTACGGAATCATTTTCCATTTTTTCATTCTGACTGTTTCATGATTGTGTTATTTTTGTATTGCTTCTTAGTACATTTTTGAATTACAATAAATATAATCAAGTGTGTATTTGTGTGTGTGTGCGCTCGTGTCTGTATATTTGACGTGGTCAATTCAAATAATTATCCGCGATGAATGTTGTTTACCTATCAATTCAAAATACTATTTGAAACTTTTGATTGAAGAAATGTCCAACTCCACATTCTGATGTATGCAAGTCGATTGGCTATCGTATCAACTATTTTTCTACCAAATATAAATATTCCCAATGCATAATTGATGTGGTTATGTTTTTGGTTTGTTGGAGGAAAGTCTCATAGGCCGATGCATGTATGAGAGAGAGCACGTCAAAATGCCTTGTGCCTATGACAAGGCCAGAGAATAGCGGTTGGAATTGGGAACGACATTCCCAACCACAACTATGCTATTGTGGCGTGCATAGTTCTCCTAGTTCCGTCTGCTAGCTTCAGCGTCATTATTTTTTTGCTATTATCTTTGGTAATTATTATGGAAAAGGCTGTTTCCGAATTTTATCCCCGTTTGTTGATGTTTTTTCTTTTTTTTGAATATAATTTATGTGAATAATAAGTGGAATATTACCTTATTCATATTCGATTTTATTTCCAGTCGGAAATGAGATGATTGAATTTGTTTGTTTTTTCCTTCTGAGAAGAATTCGATGACAAGGTCATTATTTAGTGCCAAATGACTAACAAAGTGTGTGACACAAGATGAATATACAGAAATTGATATAGATTATAAGGTATTCACATGTGGTCAATAACGTTTTGGACGTGAAGATGGAACTCACAATTAGTAAGTACGTATTCATTATTTTTTATTATTATTTAATTCTTCATTCTATATTTATTGACTTTAATTTCATCCAATTATTGTTTCAGAGACGATTGTATTGAATATTTGATGACTTGTGAAAAGCCAGTGTATTTCGAAAACACCGTGTAAAAAAATTTTTCGACAAAGACAACATTTTATTGCAAAAATTTTTTTTTCATTACCAACAATTACATGCAAAGTTTGTCGATCTACAATAATTCTTTGAAATAACTACCTCGAGCTAGAATGAAAAAATCCAATCTGTTCCTCATTGACTAACGAACTCGTTCAGAAACACTACGGTCGTTTCTTATTGAGTTACACTCAAAACTGATTTTATTTTCAATATCTCCATTTGCCTGCTGTTAGTAGATAAAACATTCGTTATGAGTTATCGGAATGTTGTTAGAAAGATAACAATGCATTTTTGAAAATTTTTTATACTCGGTAAGCCAAGTGTAGTACCCCAGCCATCCGTTTATTTTGGCTACATCAATAATTTGAAAAATATAAAAATTGGTTTTATCGGAAATTTTTCTCTTCCTGTTTGTTCGAAATAAAGCAGCTTTTCAAAAATCAACAAAGGTGAACATATTGTTGGAATAGTCCAGGGAATAATCAAATATATATCTTTATTTGTATGTAGTAACACAGTTTTCATGTGTGTAAGTTTTATTGGTGTATTACATATAGATAATGGAAGATCCGGTAGATTGCAGAATCACAAAATGGTCGGTTAGTGAATTTACTGATGTAGATTGTATGGTATAAATCAACGCTGTTGTTGATTATTGTGTCGGGATAGGGTTAAACGATTTCTCATAACTTAAATGATGGAATAATTATTGTGAATAAATTCCATTGAATTTAGATATGTTTTGAAGTTATTAAAAAGTTTTGCTTAATGAAATACCGTACTTGTTGATGTTATACTTTGTTATAACTTTTCTTTCTTTATTTGGTGAATGAATGACTAATCCGATGCAATTTTCAATATTTTGTAGTTGGTAATTTTTATAATTTTTTGCTTTTTAACTCTTCTATTGATCTCACTATTCACGCAACGTGATTATTCGCATCATTCAAAACAATTTCACTGTAAGGAAGTGCGCCAAATACTTGTTGATAATTTTTTTTATTGTATGATTTGTTGAAAATGTGAAAAATTATAATTGGTAGAAGCAATTTCTTCACTTTTACTCAGCCAAACTATTTATTTTTGGTCGGAATTATAACACTACATTCCGTTTATGTTTTTACAAATAGTATTTTTGATTGAATTAATGCTCAAGGCGTATGAGAACTTTATTATTATACTATTTATAATAGTACTGATCTATGGCTAGCATCGATATTGTGGAAAGAGTTTTGAAATCTTAGACTGACTAGAAGGTGGACTTGAGAGTGAAGTCTGGGCAAACGGTAAGTCGTGTCCGCATCACTGCTACTTCGAATAAGGAGTTCTGAGTTCGCATTGACTTATTCTCATTTATTCATCTTTTGTCTCCCCATTTATTTGATAATCCGAAGTGAACATATCTTAGCGGTGTGATCTTTCAGTATTTCAAATCTATTCAATTAACGAATTCCGATCTTTCGCGTAGAAGTAGAATTTGATTGAAGAAAAGACAGAATGCACAATATGTTCTTATTTTTGAAGATGAAAATATGAAGTTGTCAATTATGATTTTTTATTTTCTACGTCGTTCATTTTAAGGATCATTCTTACTAAATAATTGTGCAGTAATGTGTGAGTCACTTGTTAGCAGTGTGAGTAAATTTGGTTTATCTGGGGAAAAGGGAGATCGAACAGGACTAATTGCTCTGTAATTATTTTGTCATAGTGACATTTACCCACTTAATTTTATAAAAAATAAAAAAAGAAGTGGCGCAGCAAACATGAGCTGCGGGTATGATAGTCAAAGGAATATCGCGAAACATTATTGATGTGCCTGATTATCACGTCAAAAATTATTATTGAATTTTAATTTGCAAGTTGTCGATAAATTTCAAGCAGCTACATAATTTTACTGTGTACGTGCTTTGAAGAAACAGAAAGAAATCAATAAATGTGAGTAAATTTAATAATTTATGTAATTTGTTCGATTTTCGACTATGATTGATGTTTACCAATGTTAATTTTGGCAATCACTGTTTTATGTTATCTATCATCATTATGTTTTTATGGACTATTGGTTCATTGTAATCATATATTTGAAATGCTCATATTTTAAACGTAAGATGTATAATCAATGTCGCAATGAATATTTTAATGTTGTTTTAGCCATTTTATCATGTGACTTGTTGAAATGACATACCAAAAAACTTCATTGGTCCGGAATTATTCATCATTTTTCTTAAATTATTTATATTAAAAATTATATGGTGGGCGACGCTTACATGTTTCTTTATTTTTCTATTTAATTTACACTTTGCATAATAAATTAGTTTTTCATTTTTATACATATTCAAACAATTTTGTGTCATTTCCACTATAGATATCGCTATCAACTACAAACTGCATGTCCTACTTGAGTGGTATTATGGTAACAACGAGAACATCATGATGGTATACATGATCTAATGCATGCATGAGTATAAAACAGCATATGAAACAATGGATCATCTAATAATAACCATCAATGATGTATCTGCACAATAATTTACTTCGAATACGGAATGCATTTGGTGGTTGAAGCGAATAAACACTCAAAGAGAACGGCGTCTGGATCGCGTAGGTTATATTCCGAATTCATCAACAAGGGAAATTGAGATGGATTCGATGATCATCCTCAATCAGGATATGATTCTGAGAATTAGATAGTGGCGGACAGAATATTGAAAGAGATTTGAGATGGTGGTGTGAAGAATTGGTGCAATGATAAAAAGAAGTAGGTTTTTATAAAATTACTTTAAAAACATTATGTAAAATAATTTTATTTGAAAGAAAATATGTAACCAAAGATTATATCTAATATTACAATGAATTTAAACAATGTGCAGTTACAATAATAATCTGAAGCATAATAAAAAAATCTTAGTCAATATTTACTCGCCGCCTCTCCCTCATGCTTTAGTTAACATCTCCCATCCTCTGACGTTCCCACCAACCGTAGGAATATTTATAATGTTCGTATGTGCGTGTGCGTTTGCATGCAGTTACTTGCGCATGACTTATACTGTTGAAATTGCGTTTGATGCTTTGAAAACTATTATTAAATTCGTCCTCAATGTCTTCGTAAGTGGGGACATAACGTTCGGCATTGGTTCAATCAATTAGATGATCAGTGGTTAATAATCAGCCGTAAAATGAACCCGTGTATCGCACTTGTGTTATTGTACTTGAAAAATTTATTCGTCCCATTTAAACAATGTGACAAACTTTGGATTTTTTAATTCATAATTTTCCTTCATTTATACGTAATATGTATGTTTATATTTTTTGTGTGTGAAATTGTGTATGATGAACTGATTCATGACTTATTTATTTCGATATTTTTTTTTGTTTATTCTCATTTGAAAGTACTGAAATAAATCAACGTAGAAAAGGAAGCGTGAAATAATGATTGATATATTATTCGGGAATGATAAAAGTTATAATATTGAAGAGTTGAACATTCTTATTATCCAGTGAGTTTTTACAGTGGGTATGTACTACTTCTTTTTGTTGTATTGTGAGAATAGAGTTATCTTGGTAACCACCTGAATAACTCTACTCTTTGTTTGCATTATTTTTCATCGACAATTTATTTTTTGAAAATTTAATAGAAATAGAGGTCATATACTTTATGACGTATGAATATGAAAATTTTATATTGGCTCCGACATGAATTAACCCTTTAACTGCGGCTGTCGTCTATTGACGACCGAACAAAATTTTCATGAGATGCGGCTGTCATCAATAAGCGATTTGTTGAATTATACTAGGAACAGGTATTACCTATTGACTTTTGTTTATTTTTTGCGTGTTGGGAGTCGGAATTTTAAATATATTTTCGTAGCTAAAGGGTTAAGAAATAATGAAACTATCTATTTACATTGAATTATTGTGTGGCATTTGTGAGACAGAAACTTTTTTATTTTTTCTATATTTTACTCGAAAATCTTGCATGAAACATGATTTAATACATAAATTCTCTCATGTATTTTTCCTAAATTATCATATTTGATGTACAAAAAAAATTATAATCAATATGTATTTTCAGTTTATTCTAATTGGTGGCTGTTGACGAGTAGGATACCTAATAAACAGGACAGTGGGCTAACGTGTCTATATTTTTCTCTCTCGGCCTTTCCTTCATTTATTCATCTTTATGCCTCTCTTCTGTTTCGCTCATATGGCGTTTCATAAACTGTTCTGATTTCTATTTAATTCGGTTTCAATTTCTCGTTATTCAATCAGTTTTACGCCAATTATTCTATATTTTTCGTTTTTTCCATTGCATCATATTCACCTTATTGGTTGACTCGCATTCACTGCTACTTTTTATTCTTTATTTTTAATAAAGAATAAAAATGACAAAATAAAAAAGTAAAAAACATATTGGTGGGAAAACCTTTTATTTCTTTGTTTTCATTGCTACATACTTATAGGCATCGGACAACACGGTTTTTTTTCTTATGTAATACCTCGCAAGACTTCTTTCCATATGCATATGTTTCAGCATATATATATATATATATATTTTTACAATCACTAGTAATAGTTTTTCTCTGCTACACGTCGTTATTACGTAAGTAGCACATTATCAGCCATCCGACGACAAACGACAATCATGAATGATGTTTATCGTGATGTTAGTAATATTATTTTGAATTCCCTTTTCATATACCCCTTTTTATTTTGTTAAGTTAATAACATTAAGTTGATAATAACAGGACTTGTAAATGCAAACGAATTACAGAGAGGAAAATATTGTGGTAATTTTTATATAAAAGCATATAACAATCACGTAACATAGAGGACCGATTTCTGGACTAAAAAAAAAGATGTAACAGGAGCGACGAAAATAATTTTAGAATTATTTTCTTCATGGTGGCTTGATAAGGATAACAGGGATGACTTTTGTATTGTAGTTATAGAAATAATCGTCAAAACCTAGGGAGCAAAAACTATATTGAACAATAATTGACACTGAGCGGATTAATTTGATTTCATAACTACAATGGGAAAAATTCTAGGAAGTCTCTCGTCACATTTTCAATTGCATACTTGACTTTGCTGGCCCTGGATGCACGAGTTCTCTCTCTTTCTCGTGTTCTATGTCGCTTCTTTCTTGAATACGTCATATTATGATATTGACAGATGCAACGTCCATGCGTCGGTAAACACGAAGCCATATTCAAAAAATTCAAAAAATAAAAAATAGTTGATGAAAAATAATAAAATAGAACATTTTTATTCAATTGTTATTTCTCGTTTTATTCGTTCTACTGTCTGTTTACTAATACATGTATAAAATTGAGGTGGTTCGTACATTTAATCTCTCAGATCCATCAGGTAACGCTTGAGAGGTTCAATTCAGTTAGTTTTTGTTATTATTACGTTTTTTATTTTGTATTTTCGTTTTTCAACAATGCACTGCTCCTGTTTTATAAATACGTGCGCTGGCTATACATGTGAATGGATATTCAATGAACAGAAGTGAAATAGAAGAGCTTGAATTATCCGTCTATCGTGTTCAGTTAAGCATGATGTATAATTACAACAATTATTCGATTAGAATAATTTACCAGAACGTCAGTTTAGTTGAGAGACAATTAAAATATTTTGAACTATTGTTATTACGTCATTTTGTATAATTCTTCTCGCACTCTCTTGAAATTATACCTCGACAATGTTTGTGAACAGTTGTAAAAACAATTTGATTAAATTCTGATATAAAATTTCAATATTTCAAGGCTTATAAGGTAATAATAATGATATTTGGCTTGAAAATTCAACAAATTATAACTACGAAAACCAGATCTAAAATAATACGTTATTTGAATAAAATATTCAATCTACCATTTCGAGTAGTCTAACAACAGTGGAAATTTTATATTGTCGTAGTCTAAATAATGATAAAATTATTATAAGCCATTTTTATTTTTACGAATTATGACAAGTTGAAAATCTTTTGGTGCGATTTTTCCAATAGGATCGTGGTTATATGTCTTTCGCTATCATCACTGTTATCAGCATAATCTATTGGTTTTACAAAGAGAGCAAAAAAAGAAGAATAATATTTAAGGGACAATCCTAAAATTACTTTCGAAGACATCCAATATCGCTCTTTTATAACTGTTCATTTATGATGAGCTCGCAAATCAATAAGTCGCCAACCTGATGCTCGCTACAATGACATACAAAACTTTCACTTTCTTTTCAGTTTATATTTCATTTAATGCATCTAGTCCTAGTATTAATATAATTTAATATATATTAATCATTTATAAAACTAGACATAATGTTCTCGTGGAATATTATATGACCTTGAGTCGTTCTTTTTTTTTTTTTTCCTTCTGCCACTGCTTTTTTATAATCTTTTTTTTCTTTACTTCTCTCACTCTTTATATCTTCCTTGTTCGCTGCCACTACCTTGCATACATAAGTGAAAAAACATGGACACATTGCACGCAAGCCAAGTCCAAGTGTCGGGTAAATCCAGCGTCGCGGCTCTCCTGACATATCAGTCGATGTTTACGCGCTCGCTTGAACAGAGTGTTTTTCGCGATCGTGTTTTATTTAGCAAAAGTGCATAACAAAAAATAAAATTAATTTTTACAGCATTGTAAAGTTGATAAAATTGTTCTCATTAACACTAAATAATAATAATGCACGTAATATGTGTATGAAAAATTGTGATTTAGTTTATTTTCCACTATTCACTGTCTATTATATGTCTTGAATAAAAATATGTTTCATCAGTAAGTGATTTGAATTATAGAAGTATGATGATTGACGATTTCATTAGCTGTGAGGGCATTCTATCATATGCTGCAATAATGAAAGCAGTATGTCTGTTGTGATGACAAACATATTATCAATATTATTCTGCGATTGAATTGAATTGCGTTGAAAAGTTTGTGTAAAAGAGAAAATAATATTGACAATGATTACAATGCCATTATCGACTTCCCGACCGCATGTTGCATCGATGAGCGATGCGAGTACACTCAAAAAAAGACAATCGGTGAGCTTTAAAATAATCTTTGAATTCTCGATGTTTTTTTTTTTTTTTTTTTTTTTTTTTTTTTTGGATCATTTTCCTACCACCATTTTCACACGTTGTTGAGAAAGAAAAATAAAAAAAGAGGATTCAATTATTATTCTTATTTGATGTAATAAATACTTATATTTTTTAATTTTACATTTTGCGATGTTGCATTTTATAAGAACAATGGTGATAGTCTTTATAGACATTTTTGCTTTAAGTATCGGGTACACTGTCGTTGACATTAATAGCCAGCCAATGCAGAGACAGAGGAAGGGAGTAAGAAAGCAAAAATAAATAATCTTTCAACATTTCTAAATTCGTATCGAGTCTTGTTTTACGTGTTGCAAAGAATCAGGAGACACATTTCTCTTCTGTGTATTTTATTCAAAGCGCGTAAAAACATTCAATCTATTATTAGAAAAAAATGTCTTTTTACAATCGTTAGTATTCATGATGACACGTAAACCAATGTGTAAGACAATGAAAACTATTGCACAAGTGATATTGCAAAAAACCGAAATAGTAATGCGGAAAAAATTAAAAATGACAAATAATGAGAAGATTATTTTTTGTTTTTTCTTTTCGTTCGTTTGCTACTGTTGTTCATGGCCATCAACTTGATTTAGTCGCCACTCTAAAAACATATCGTGTCCAACGTAACCAAGTTTCTACACTAAATATGGGTTTATTTCTCTGCAATATAATACCCGTCGTTTTTGAGCGAATTTTCTTTTCCTCTTTTTTATATCCAATTTCTTAGAATGAAATGCATAATTTATTCACTTTGGCACACTGATCAGTTGTTTGCGAAAGCTTATTTTTAAATGCGAAATGAAATGTTATTTGATAAGTATTATTTATTGATTTTTATATTTACCTCTGTATTTTTCGATTAAATGATTTTTTTTTCTCAATGAATTGAAAAAAATGAATATATCAAATCATTAAACAATAAACATGTGCCATAATATTTAGCGGTGTAAGATACATATAAATACAGATAAACAAGCTATATTACACACGATGTATATGTGAAC
This sequence comes from Galerucella tenella, assembly GCA_910591685.1. Taxonomy (NCBI): domain Eukaryota; kingdom Metazoa; phylum Arthropoda; class Insecta; order Coleoptera; family Chrysomelidae; genus Galerucella; species Galerucella tenella. Next base: position 21,027 of record CAJUYH010003798.1, on the reverse strand, counting down.
GTGTGTATGTGTGTGGCCATGTGCAACTTTCCTCGTCAACAACAAGAAAATATATATGCTGTAAAGTTTGCATAGTAATTGGATTGGATGAAGCCTACTTAAATTGATTCATCGTCATTCTGTGTTAATAAATGTTGGAGGAAAAAATGTTATTTTCCCAAGCTATCTATCTATACTACTTATTATACATTGAATATTAATTCAGTTAATTTACAATTGCTTCAAACACGTTATAAAAGAAATAACCGAAAGTAATTGTATATATTTGTGGCGTGTACATCGATGTGAGAGTGACTACGAAAGCAATTCGCTTGACGACATTTATTTTCGTATGGCCTTCGAGACATGCTGTATGATGCTCATTCACTTGCCAAATCAATCTTGTTTATCAGTGCATAGCGAGAATCATTTTCATCTAACCATGAATTGTTTTATTTTCATTCTATTCGCAAGGTTCAATCACACAGAAATTATTGATTAAATATATATTTCTTTATTTTCTTCTCAATGTTTTCATGTTGTCACGTAGACTCAATTTAAAATATTCGATCGGTCGAGTAATTATACATCTTTGAGCTAGTTTGTAAATTGCTGAGTGTTATATATTTATTTATTCGCAATTCAAACACAAATGTAATATTTTGACATGGGTTGTTTCAGGTTCAAGAGCTCTTTAGCGCCATGAAGGAACAATCGTCTTTAACCCGAGTTGATCGTGATCGGGATCTTCAACGATCCCTCAGCAGTGCTGCATCATTGACGACAATTGGTGCTGGTGATATATCACCAAGTTCATCACACTTTTTCGAAGTGTTTTACGTTGGAAAAATAAAATTGTCACATCAAAAAGTACCAGAGTCTTTTATTGACGATGCATTAATAAAATTTAAGGCACATGGTTTGGAAAAATCCAAATCAACAGCGAGTAATTTGCTCACCGAATGTCAACAATTAAGACGCCAAGCTCAATTGGCCGCTGCTAATGGAAAACGACGTGACAGTGGCGATTCATCGTTGAGCGATTTGGGTAGCACTGATAATATGTCGAGTACGAGCATAATATCGTCCATAACGCCATTGGGAATGAGAACAACAATGCTTGGTGGTTCAGTAGAGTCACTACCACCGCCGTCTAATAAAGAGAGTGATACACAAGAGAATGCACAGCCGACGAAAAAAGAACATAATTCAACAATAGATGTGCCAGACACGATGAGAAATAGGGCGGCATCAACTGGCAGTGTATTAGGACCGAGGAGAGAGTCAACGGCAAAGGGAAATGAAGAGCACAATCGTACAATGCTATTTCAGGTAATTGAAAGTACAGCAAATAAAATTCTTACATTATTTGAATTAGAAATCAGCTATAAGTGTATATATATCTTTCGTTCGCGTTGTTCCAATAATTATATCGATTCAGAGATATTTGACTTCAATTTAAAATATCAATATCATTGAATTTATTTTTATAGTATTATTTTATATTTTTTGTTGAGAGAGATCCCCACATTGATTGGCAGTACCAGGGCGATTTTTGGGAATATTTTCCGTTAGCGAAATATATCTTAGTATTGAGGTTGCTATATTGGATAACGGTTATTAGATACCTCGTTATTCATAAAATCGAAAAACAAAACTTTTTGGCTTCATTGCAAATGCGTGCAAAGATGAGCTGCATCATCTGTTATGCAATGCTGAAAATTTTCAAAGAAGATTCTCATAACAGTAGTTTCTCAACTATGATCGATCAAGTTATTGTTGCAAAGTTAGAAAAGAAAAAAAAATAATAGAAAATAGAAAAGTGCTGCGACACTTGAATTTTTATAAAATTTTTTGCGGAAAATGTTAATTTTCTAACCTTGAATGTATTAAACTTAATAAAATATAAGATTTTACTAACATCATACAATGGAGAAATATACTTATTAAATTTGGATTCGATTTATGAATAACTTGTTGGGTTATTGTTCATATCAACTCAAGAAATGTAATATCACAGAAATCGCGTGAATATAAAATATATGATGAATAATTTTTTATATTTATTAAAGGTCGGACGTTACGATCTGCGGCTGATTAGTCCTGACCGAAAACAAGTATTGTTTCACAAGCAGTTAAAGGACATTGCCAGTTGCGTACAAGGCTTAAAGAATCCAGAACATTTTGGATTTATATGTCGTGAAGTAGCAGCTGAAGGTTTTATAGGATATATATTTAAATGCCAGTCTGCATCGGTTGCTGATGATTTAGTTGGAGGTATGCTATATTTAAAAAATACATTTGACTTCTTTTTGAGGTGGTTGGAGCGCACCAGACTAATCATTGAGTGCTTTTATCAATGCAAAATCAATTATCGACATTCTCAAAAGTATCATAATGGCATTAATACATAATATAATATTAAAAATACATGTCTAATGACTGAGTATAGGTAGTTTTATCGTCACGTATCACTCAACAATTTGGAGCAGCTCATTTGACTCATAAATTGTTGAATGTATACATAATTAACCTCCAAAATTTACAATCAATAGTCGAATTTTACAAACAAATCATGTAGGAACATTTTTGACAATTTTCCTTGATATTTCATAAAATATTTACCTATAGCACGGTGAATTTTTAATTGACTTTACATGTTTAGTACTAAGTTATTTGCGGAATATTCAGAGATATTAGTACATTGGCCCCATTCGCCACATCTCTGATTTACGTATTTCCATTTCAACCTTTTTTTAATGTTCATGGTGAATAATCTTAAAAATTTTTTCACGTATGCGATAAAATGTTGAGATCATATTCCGTAAATTTCATTTTATTTCTCCGCACAGACTTGTTGAAACGCTCCAACCATCATTAATTTAGTATGAGGTAAATTTTATACATCTTCATATTTTTTTTTTTATGAATTTTAGCTATAACGCAGGCGTTCATAGCAACGTGTCACGGGAATGGATCAAAAAAGGACCGAAATCCAGTGTTTTCATGTGAACATTGTCCAATGATATGGTATAACAAATTATGTCAAGAAATTGAAGGACAAAATGATAGAAAAGTACAAAACATTATATTCTCAAGAATGGAAATGTTGCCGGAAGATGAACAAGAAATTGTTGTAACTAAATATAAAGGTGCAGAAGCTGCTGGCGGTTCAGGACGTGAATTTAGTCTTCGTGAGCAGAATCAATTTTTAATGTTATTATTACGTGCTCATTGCGAGTCAAAACAATCAAGACACGTTCACGATACTGCGGAGAATCGGTAAATATTACATATTTGAATACTATACCTGAATTATGAATTGTTTATAATATTTAATTTGTTACCGTTCAAGATATACGTTCGACATTATTCCCTTTGCTGTTCTATTGTAGGAGTGAATTTTTAAATCAGTACTTAAGCGTTGGTGTTGGCAGCACGATATTCATGAAGGCGAAACGTTCATTGACAAATAGCTTTGATCATCTAATGAAGCGTAAAGGTTCACGTGATGATTTTGGTATCGGTTGGCATAATGTGAGGGACACTAATTCTGTGTCAAAAAGCGAACGTCAGAGTCCTGTTGGGTCGGGTCCATCGCCATCGATAACGGACATTAGTCCTGAGTCCAATCGACCAAGATCGTTACGAGTGTCGCCTGAACAACAATTGGTTGTAAATACGGGACCAAAGAGCCCCATGATGGATATGTAAGTATTTTACATTCATCATCACTTAATGAATTATTCCAATCAACTTAATGGTTTAAAAAAGGAAAAATGAATAAAAGCTGTAAATAATAATAATAATGATTGTTCGAATGAGTAAGTAAAAACAGGATTTAGGGAATTCATATTTTTCAGTAAGGTAAATGTACACATTAGAGACCATCTTTTCGATCGACCACTTATTTATGAACGAAATGATATAATTAAAGTTCGGTACCCAAATGAACAATCAATTTATTCAAATAAAAGTAATATACGTATTTTGCCAATGAGAGATGACTACTTAATATAGTGATCCGAAAAAAGGAAAATAAGAAAATAAAGTGTTATCTACTTGTATATTATGGCAATCAGAATTTCATCAAAGATCGGTCAATAGAAACGTAGCTTATTAACCACGGTATTTTATAAAAAATTATAGAAATAGGTATTATTTATTGTCCCAACAACAGAAATGTTGGATTTTATCGAATTACTACACAAATACATCGTGACGAGAATCGGGGTCACTTAAACTGCAGGTATACCATATAGTATACATGTTTTATTGAGCGATATTGGTGATATTTACATATTCAGATGATGTCAATTAGTTACTTGTTATGATTATATATAAGAACACAACTGAATGAATAAAAATATGTTTTGAAATATGTTTTCCACAAAGAATCAGCAAAAACAACAAATTATTGAAAATAGAAGATAAGAAAAAGAAAATTAGAACTCATCTGCAGTTATCAGGAACATGGACTTTCCACATTTTTCAATGAGAAGCGTGCAATTTTTCCTTATTTTGTTATAATTTATAATTGTTTGCATATGGTGACATGAAGTGGTGACTGCAAGAGATAAAATTGCTCATAGACGTTCACACTCACACTTTTGTTAATTAAGTTTAACATCGAACAATCATGTAGTTGATGTGAATAGAGAGAAATTTCGCAAGATAAGGGAGCAATGTTTCGAGTGTACCAAGAGGAAATGGTTGAATTTTTCTGCAAAAAGATGGTAGTAAATGTCATAACATAGAAAACTTCGAAAATACATAGTTATGACAATATTTCCGTTAATGGGGAGATTTATTTTGATTCTATATTTTCGACTTTTGTTTCTTTTTTTTTTTTAATATAGTACAGCTATTGAAAGGTACTAAGGTATTATTAGTGACTAAATATTCAGCCATTAACCTCTAAGTCAAAACAAATTGATTCAATAACTGTCGTGGTTATATATTATTTTTTGAACTGAATGTCCTAGTGAAAAACTTTACTGTGCATAAAGTTATCAACATTTCTCATGAAAAATACAAACGAAAGTTGAATATTTATTTCATGCAGGTTGTTAATGAAAAAAAAACGTCGGGCATAAAAATGGAAATATAGTCATATGCGATCACTTCACAAAATAATACAATAAATGTAACAATTAATTCTATGATGCTTTATATGAACCAACCAAATTCAGAAATAATATGTAATATATTGCATTTTTATCATGAATATTTTTGTCCTTTTCAATAGATTTCTCAAAGTTGGAAACTCACCAAAGATGTCCCCAACGGAATTGGAAGAGAGCAGTCGCATACAATCAAGTGGTTCATGGCGACAGGCGATACTGAATCGCGTTGTAACTCCCGGAAAGGATCAAGATTTACGAGAAGGTGGTGAAAAAAGCGGCGGTATTAATTCAAAAATGAATCCGCGAATTATTCCAAAGAGATCTAAAGCTGAATTACGTGAATTGTGGAAAAAGGCAATTAATCAACAAGTAATATTAATAAGAATGGAAAAAGAGAATACGAGACTACGTGTGAGACAGGAAGAGGCAACATTAAAACGAATTAAATTAGAATATGATGAATTGCGAAGTTGTGCTCGTGAGTTAGTTGAAGTTTGGGATTTATTGGTTAGTAAAGAATCACGAATATCAACAAAATGTGACAATCAAATGTTGCTACAGGCAATTAAACAAGGTGTGCCAAAGGGAAAACGCGGTGAAGTTTGGCAATTTTTAGCCGAACAATTTTGCTTAAAACAACCACCAATTGATACACATGATTTTCCTAATTATAATACACCATATGATTTATTGTTGAAGCAATTAACGTCACAACAGCACGCAATTCTTATAGATCTTGGACGGACATTTCCAAATCATCCATTTTTCAGTTCAGCGTTGGGACCCGGACAATTGGCCTTATTTAATTTATTAAAAGCATATTCATTGTTGGATCATGAAGTTGGTTATTGCCAAGGTTTGAGTTTTGTCGCAGGAGTTTTACTTCTACACATGTCCGAAGATCAAGCATTCTTTTTGTTGCGACATTTAATGTTTCGACGCGGATTGCGAAAACTATATTTACCTGATATGGCTGCATTACAATTACATTTATATCAATTATCACGATTACTTCATGACAGATTGCCATCAATTTATAATCATTTTGATAAACATGAAGTTTCACCAACACTTTACGCCGCACCGTGGCTTCTAACATTATTCGCCAGTCAATTCCCACTCGGTTTTGTCACACGTGTATTCGATTTATTATTTTTAGAAAGTTCTGAAGTTATATTTCGAGTTGCACTTGCATTACTCGAGGAACATCAAGATCAATTATTATTGTGCGACAGTTTTGAGGAAATAATGGAATATTTGAAGATTAAAGTGCCGTCAGTGGATAAAATTATTTTGGATCGTGTGATGAAACGGGTTTTTTATCCTGACATGGAAATCGCAAAGCAATTGAATGAATATCGTGTGGAGTATCAGGTGTTGCAGGAAGAGATGCTTTCGGTAAAACCACAAATTGAAAATATTGAAAAATTGGAGATGTTGAATAAACAATTGACACAACAAAATGCACATTTAACATCGCAATTAGATATTGCAGTTAGTAGTCTTCAGCGTATTGAAAATACACGGGGCAATCATCAAGCGGCAATATATAAAATGGAATCACAAAATCGAAGTTTGGAGGTTACGGTGATGACACTCGGTGCTTATATTCAACAATTAATTGAAGCACGCACTGATATTGAGATACCTGGTGATGTAAGGCGAATAATAGCGCAATTGAGCGTCGCTGAAAAACGACGTAATTATTATGCAAAATCATTTCCATTAAAAGTTATTGAGGATAATAATAATCGTTATGAACCAATAAAAAGTAATTCTACGGGACGTGATTCAAGAAGTCTATTAAAGGGCAATAGTATTGAACCACCTTATCCATTAAAATCAACATTAAGTCAACCGAATCTTGGTGCAAAATTGGAAAAAATGTCGTCATTCTTCGCCAATTCACATAATCATATACAACAGCAGCGTGCACAAATGGCAGCGTTACGTAGTGACAGTGGTGCAGATCGTATGGTTTTAATTAACAATAATAATGATGAAAATGATCCAAAAACGGTGAATATTGATATTCAAATAACGGATACGGTTAATGTATCAACTGAAAATATTAATCAGAGTGATAATAATTTGAAAATTGATCCAGTTGCATTGGAAAAATCGAGTTCATTGCCATTAAATGCAAGAATGAAACTGAAATCAACTAAATCTGCATACGAACTTGGTTCAGTGAGAAAAATACTGACGACCAAGCTCGAGGATACAAGTGATAATATAACAAATTTAATGGGTACAATTCATCCATTAGATTCGTGTAGCGATGTTAATTTTAAATATGGCGGCACGACTAAACTCAAATGTATCAAACCAATACGATTGACATCTACTAATCAAAGTGGTACACAAGAAAGAATAATAGTGGAAGGCAGTTTGAACAAAGAGATTCAAAGTAGTCAAGATCCTGAAATAGCAACTAGATAACAAAAAATGGTGTTGCTGACAATACGCGAAGAAAAATTGGAATATTAAGCATTCGTATTCGATTCATTGGACATCCGTAGTTTGTTCTCATTAATTATTATTACATCAATCACGTGCGATAATACAATTTTTTTTTCATCTCCGTCAGTATTATCGTACAAAAGAATAAATATCCTATAGCTCCGCTCCAATGATTTGAATTCACTTGTGTTATTAAAAAAAAAGAACAAATAGAAAAAAGAAATAATTGAAATAATCGGGAGATTATATATAAATATACAGGTATATTTATATTTTTTTATCATTGGGTTCATGAATAAATACGTTGAGATGTTTCATTTTATTTTTCTTCATTGACATACAATCTTGGGTGCATGATGTTATGGTCCATATAGGTGTTTTTTTTTTGTAAACAGTATTTGAGACGTGAGCAAAATAAAATGTTGCACAAAATAAATCATAATTCTTGCCGCAATATGTTAAATAAAGTGTTTATGGAGTGAAAAACAGGAAGATAAATCTACAAATTATGTTTTATACAAGTTACTAGTTTAGTTATAGTTAATTAATAATTACTATGATCCAATAGCAGTGTGCCAATTAACAGAAAAATGAAATAATAAACAAAAATATAGTAGTGGTTTCTATGTTTACAATAAATATTTGTTGATACGTGAATACAAAATGGAAATATGAAAGGTGTATAACAATACTTTTCAACTAAATGAATAGTATTAATGAAAATTCATTAGAATTAAATGAAAAAAATTTTAATTAAAAAGAAAATTATACGAGCGAGCTAACTGCCAAATTATATCGTTATGGTCACGAGTTACGTCCGCTATCAATACAGAAGAATAACTTAGTACTTAACCATGAATGATAAATAACCTCACATTTTAGTACAAGAAGTAGAATTATACGTCTAGAATTTAATATATAAAGAAAAGCAAAAAAAAATTTTATATATCAGGTTTATTAATGAGAAGAACTTGTGATTAAAAAAAATTATCTTGATCAGTTTTATCATTGGCGTTATGACTTGTACACATGCAGTGAAATTAAAAGTACTATACGGTGAAAAAAACAGAGAACAACAAAATACATTTAAAAAGATATTTCTTGATATTTACAAAAACAGAATATTTGTTTCATTTAGTTCGATATATTGAATTAAATCGTTCCCGTGTAATGCTATTACCGTCTGTAATTGAAATCATGAAAATTTACGTTATCATTAATAAAAATTGGAAGAATAATATTGAATTAAATTAATGTTATATATTTTATAGTATTTAGATTTATACTGTCCAATAGGAGTCAATATTTACAAGTAAAAGATAAACGTTTAGTCTATGTGAATGAGAGGAAATTGATCATTAGTGAGTATAATTGAAAATTCAATTGATGTGTAGTGTGTTAATACGATACGAATTCTAAGATTGAATACTTTTCAATATATTGAATAGTCTCTACTAAAATAAATCGAAAAAACAATTAATGGTGAAACGTATAAATTTTTTGTATGATTATTTGCTCTTTAAATGCAGTAAAATTGTTAAATAATTCAACGGATATGTTATTATGCCTTGCTTTTCATAATTATTTATGCCATTCAAAAGTGATGATAATATTAGTTAGAAGTCTTTCAGCCTAGTAATATAACAGTATAAACAATAAAAAAATTAGCGTCATATGATGTGTATCCGAGCACATATTAGACATCACTAGGGCCATCGGATTTTATTTTAAAATAGAATATATTATGATAATACAAATGTACGATATGTAAATATCCAAATTTTTTTTTCTGTATGGCTGACAATGAAGGTGGGATACTATGTGTGAATCGTATGTCTTCTCAATAAAGTAATACCAAATGTCATTAATTTTTTCATTTTTATTCCATTATTTATTTTTGTTCTTTGAGTTTTTATGTAATCAAGTTGATGTTCGTAAAATCTGCACTAGACATACATTATAGATGGGTGGAATAGTACAGTTATTATATGATGTTTGAACGTATCACGGTAGCTACTAGCAATTAGTAATAAAATAGTGCATTTGTTTAAATATACACAACAATACGGGGTATTCATGTTGTGAGTTTTTACAGATTGAAAAGCAACTGCATTAATGTGGTATTTATAAATATATTTCGTTTCGAGCATTCATTTTTATATATATTGTTTTCCAAAGAAGTTGAAACTGATACGCATGAAAATAAAATAGTATGATTAATAGAACAATAAACGCAATGAACAAAATATTTAGTTAGAATAAACTTTATTATTATACTATTATGAAGGTTTTAATAGCAAATTCGCTTATTATTTTAAATTATTTTTGGATGAAAAGAGAAACACAACTTCACTTTGTTTTTTCAATATATATATTTCGTATTCAAAATATAATAATGAACATTACACATGATGCTAGCTCCTATCGGTGACAGTCAGCGCTGACTGACACTTACAGTGGTATCGTGTTTAATTAATCTAGTCGAACAGTTGCCGTTTGAAAAAGGCAGATATGAGAATCAGAAAATACAAAAAGCTACAAATTAAAAAAATTGGCCATTGCATAGAAATTCTTGGTATTTATTCTTATTTTTATTTTTATTCATCTTCATCTTCTTGTTTATGAATTAAAAAGTTGTATGGTGACATAATGTAAACGTGTGCCCGACAATATAATTTTTTTAGTTTCAAAGTTGGGCCATTATTTCACTACCAATTAAAGACGTATGCCCTCATTAAAAATGGTAATCAGTTGATACTTTTACAAGTATATGTTATAATTTTCTTATTCAGTTTACGGCGGTTCCATATTATTTTTCATTTTCATCATTTTTTTTTTTTTTTTTATTATTCAGATTACCAATTTTTCAATTTATTTCTCATTCTGCCTTTTTTGTTTCAAGTTATTTCAATTCTGTACAGTTGCAGATGTGAAAAAAAATTAATCATGATCTTGTTTTACTTCATTGCATATAACAATAATGTACGGTTAATGTGGAGATGGTGAATGAAAAAAAAAACCATTCACCGGCCACATTAAAAAGATGTTGAATCGTTGACGATGGTAAGAAAAAAAAAATGAAATTTCCGTTATGTCGTTTTCGAACAAAAATAAAAAAAATACATGAAATAATTGCACTAGATATTACAGACATCTTGTCGTTGCATCAGTTAGCTAGTCTTTTTTTTTCAGCATCAGCGTTCCTCCACATCTTATGCATATTATTATAATACATATCGGTTAATTACATAATAAGATCCAAAGTAATTTATTTATGTAGGCAAGCAAGAAGCCCACTTCCAACTTTTTTTTTCTATTTTTTATTTTTTCGGTTTATTAATTTTATTATTTTCTTCAATTTTTTATTTCAGTTTTATAAGCCCCCTTTTCTGTTTACCTGAACCCTTAAGAATGATTAATTCAATATTTTCGTTTTATTCTTTGTTCGTTTTACTATACAGGTGGTAAGGAAAAACAGCACTCGAATTGCCTTATTTATTACTATGTATAATAGGTGGTATGCAATCATCACAGTGACAAACAAAAAAAATATATATATATATATATATTTATAATTATGCATAGATATATAGATCTATGAGTATCCTCCTTATACTTGATCCGATTCAATAATTAGTTGTAATCACGTCGTTTATTTATCAAATTTTTCTTGTCTTTCTAAAAGTTTATTCAGTGCGTCTTTCAGTGGCACTTAACACACACACACACACTTACACACATTGGATCTATTAAAGTTTCATATTATTGTTTAATATTTAACAAATTTGCGAATTTTTTTATGTTACTTTATTTTTTCTTCCATCTTTATCCATTTAATTTTACGAACAGTGATGCATGTTGACTTAAATTTATGTATCTACTAAATATACATCTAAAAGTTGTCGTTTCTTTTTTTTTATTTTTGCTGCTGTTCTTAGTTGTATTAAAAATTACGTCAGGTAATGTATACTTGTATTACGGTACTCGCAAAAATAGGAAAAAAAACTAAACGATATTTACATTGTATAACAATGAATCGATGGGGGTCGTTAAAATCGTCGATACTTTTTTTGTTACATGAATTTCAGTATTCAAAGCTGCTTAAAAATATTGAAACATGAAAGTTTCATTAGCTGCCTTCGCCTTCATTAATTTAATTTTTTGTCTTTTCATACATTGTTTTTTTTTTCACATCCGAGAAATAAACAAAAATCCAGTTTGTTTATTTGACTCTCAATAAATTTTGTAACAGATATAATATTAGAAGTTCTTCTCAATAAATAAGATAATATTACCAACGCGAGAATAAACCTACAACGCTTGGCGTTATGACTGATATTTTGTTAAATTATAACGAGCGATTCAATATACCTATATTTCATACATAGATATATATATATACTATTTGTATATTGAATAATTCTGAATTGCGAGTATCGGATTACAAGCAGAATGAGAAAAATACATAATATTTATGTACAATAAAAAAAGTTGCATGAAGAGTTTGAATTTAAATTGTTTATATGCATTTTGTTTTTCCTTTTTGGCTTTTAGTGAATTCTTAATTGTGCCTGCGTCTACTAAATACCACAGAATATTTTATCGTTCACACATTCGTTCCTTCTCTTATAATCTTGTCAAAGATATATCTTATACACTCAATTTAATAGGCCGCAATAAATAGTATATCATTTGGAATTGTTGTTTGATTCATCAGCAGCTGGAAAAAAAAGTTATTTCATGTCGTGTTAACATCACGTGAGGATACCGAACAATGCGAATAGAAAATGAATATGTGATAGCATTTGACAAGCTCAAAAAATTTATGAAAATTGGTAATTAAAAAATAAAAAAGATGTATAGAAGTAAGATGTTAAGCGTATAATACATATTTAATCATTTTCTTTTTTGCAACTTTGTAATGCAAACTTGGTTAGCAATCATTTTTATCTCCCCAATAAGTACAATTAAATACACATTTTTCGTTTGTTTATTTATTTATTTATTTTTTTTTCTTTTTTGTTTTTGAGTATTAGTGAATAAGAATTGTTTCTTCATCATTGGCCTGCCCTTAAAAAATCTTTAATCCCATGAAGAATCATCTCCCAATTCTAAAAACCATTTCCCTTATAATATTGAATTTAATCTAGCATGACAAAATGCTTATAATTATGCCTCTGATTAAATTGTCTCTCAATATATATAGTTCCTTAAAAACAGTCTTTATACATTATTTAAATCGTTTATATACAGATGTGCAACTAGCTAGTGAATAAAAATTGTTTTTATTGTTATTATATTATATTTACTTCTTTTTTCTCATCACACCTTTTTTTTTTCCTTCACTTGATTTCGTATTAATTCTATTTTCATCATCCATTTATTTTCGTCGAATCCTGCAATCGAAAACGACGTTCATCCAAGTGTTTGGTTGATCACGTTAACGATAATCAACGAGTTTTACTCTTGATATTATTTTTTCGTTTTATTTATTTATTAATTTATTTCCGTTTATTTTTCATTATCATTAATAAACACAATCGACTATTTGAACGTCGATCACTTATACCCTGATCGTATTTACAAAAAATTGTGTACGTGGCTTTGTTGGCCCCGCCGAAGTTTGCCAGCAATTTTTAATATTTATTTCCCATTTTTTTTTTATATTTTTTCATCATTTTTACTTTTTTATTTTTCTTTTCCAATACCCGCAATAATATTATCTATGGATCACATATGACATAACGTTTAGATTCTGTTGTCTGTTCTCGACAAACGATTCAGTGATTGCAAACATAAAAAAAAAATAATTGAACAAACCAATTTCGAGTTTTATTGTTGAAATAAAATTCATTCATTGTCACGAATGATTGAAGTATAAAGACACGAATTAAAGTGCGATAACATTCAGGAAACCATTGGTATAACAAGATTTATCACCGAATCGTATCTTGAAATATGTATATATGTATATATGTATAGCTAACGAGAAATACTAGACAACAGGATGGGAACGAGTTGTCACAGCGTCACCCACTAATAGACTTGGATTGTGACGCATGTATATGTCGGCGAGAACGCGGATAGTAATTGCGGCTCGATCGACATCGGGATATCTCGTTACCCGGGCGCCAATTGAGACGTCCGTCTCGATTATCCTAGGAAACAGCTTTGACAGCTCAAGCACGCGTGAGGGAGAGTGCGAGATAGAGAAAGAATAAAAAAGAGACGTAAAGCGGATACGAAAAAGGACAGGAGCGCGAGGAAGAGAGGAGAACAAAGATAGATTGATAGATAGAGAGAGAAAGAATAATGGTGGGCGAACATTAGTGCGAGTGAAATCAAAGTGTGAAGACCGTTGTTTTATGTATGTTTGTCCTGTTTCTTTGTCTTCTCTTTTATTATCCCCACCCTCTGTTTTTCTGCAGGCCTTAACATCTCTCTTCATTCGTGTATGTCATCGTCAAATTAATATTCATGACAGATTGTGTGTATGTATGTCTAGGCCCCAAGTACAATATTTCCATCAATTGACACACATCATCTTGATAATAATTTGCATAAAATTGCAGCGCCGGCTGAGAGAACAAGCGATACCCTTGACAGTGATGACGAGGATGCGGCACTTGCTCTTGTCAACTCTTCACAAATGCCTGAAAGAATACAAAACAAATATATATTCATCTGTGAATATGTGGTGACAGTTAAAGAAGGTTTATATCAAAAAGTTAATATCGTAAATCCGATATATAAATAACTGCGTTTAACATGAATTATTATGATAAAATATTTGTTCTTAAATTATTTACTTTTATATTGAATACACGTACATTTTTTCCGATCTGAGCTTTTTTTTTATAACTTTTTGAAAAAATACAGATATCATTTTTAGTATTTTTTTTTAAATATTATAATACTTCTGATCCCGTAGGTAATGTACAAAATAATATCAAACTTGCAAACAATTATGTGAATTAGTTTGTAAGACATTGGGATGCTAAAAACTCATAACATAAATGAGTCGAAATATAGTTAGTGAATATAGATATACATTACATGGAAATTTTTGTTATTAACCATTCGTATTAATTTTCGAAAGATATTACTCATAATTTCGTAGGTATATACTGAAATATGTCAATAAATGAGATGACCAAAATGAATACTCACGTATGATACTACGTGCTAAGATTTCCGGCATATATTCATGTATTTATCATTTCTTTAATTTTATATTTATGTCTATATAGAGGAATCACATTTGTTTAATAAATATACGTACATATATGCAGACAATGCTTTCATAAGTATGAACACATAATCAAAAATATATGCATTTATTCACCTGACATTTATATATATGAGTATGTCTGCTTTTATATTTGACTAATTTTGCACTATTTATTGGATTATTATCAGCATTGTGAATGTACTTATATTTATTATATTTATCGAGACGTCGAGTGATTTTCTCCGTGCATTGAAAATATTTGCATGCATTGTATTATGTAACATGATGAGAAGCGCCGAGCAAACAACTGGACAGAATATTTCCATTTGTTGTAATAATAATGAAAGAAGAAAATGGCGGACACGTTGAAACACAAAATCGCGTTTATTTTTCGTGATTAAAGTTCATTGGATTTATTGTGAATTAATATAAAAATGAAATAATATCAGAAAATGATAATTTGGCATAATCAATAACACTAGAATATTATTTGTCTCACCTAAACTGGCGAGCTTGTAGGTCCATAGATCGGTTGCTTCTCTTTCGAAGTCGCGTGCTGGCCGTGACAGCCATAATTCTTGTTCTTGTTGTTCCAGCCTGGTACCTCTACCACCAGGTACCTTGCGATGTGGATCGACCCAGCGCATCGAGAAACAGAATGTCTGCGTTTGCCCGCTCACACTACTACTGGGGCTCTTTTGCGACACTATCGTATACCACACGCCTTTTTCCTCCCAGCTGTCGTGGCACGAATACACTGTTGTACAAAATAAATTATTTATTAATATTGCATATTTTTAAGGTTCAAACATCAAACACAAATACGAAAATAAAATTTATATATATTCCAAAAAAAAAGTAACACCAGCATACTAATAATTCTAGCTTTATGTGGTGTCACATATAACTAGCTGATTTGCAACTAAATTTCACAGTTGACAGCTAATTAAATCGTAATTTCGCGTTTTTTCAAACAGAAATCCTGAGTATAATATTCAACGAAATCAGTTGAAATTCGACCATATGATTGATAAAATCAATTCAAGCGAGCGAAAATTTTACAGATAGCTACTGAATCAATGTAATGTTTTGAAAGAAATAAACGTTTTAGTGTGAACATCATAATATTTTAAATCACAACTATTGGCAGTCTCGAAAAAACAAATTAATTCTCATATTGAAAATTAATGGACTTATAATTTTGTTTAAAAATATTTGATAAGTGGAAAATGAAAAAAAAAAATATGCGCAGAACGAATGGATGGAAATTTTACTCTCAATGTTTTCGTTGTAGAAATACAACTTTGAAATAGAGATTTTCTGCGATTACACATTAAAATAAATTTTTTGAGATTCCATAAATGAGAAAAGTTAATCCTTTTTTTGATTTCAATTTTAAAGACCTTTTATACATTTGACAGTGTAGCAAGGAAAACGGCCTGTTTGAATGATTTATAACATCAACTATCGTGATGAAAAGTACATGGCAAGTCTACTGGCCTTAATTTTATTTTTATTTTTCGATAATCTTCAATTTCGAATAAAAATAATTTGAAGTATATTGATTTGAATATTTTTTCATATACTAATCGAAGCTTTTTGATGGCAGAATCTGTCAATAACCATGGAACCGTTGTGATGAATGAGATAAATACAGGAAAAGGACTTTTAAGATGATTGGAGCACCGCAGCATAGATTTTGCAGGCCCTATTGATTGAAATTCATAATAAGTTTTCGAAAGAATGTAATAATGATATTGATACATATAATATTAAAGATGAAAGTCTAATGACTGAATATAAGTAGTTTCATTGTCACATATTAATTTCTCCTCATTTAATAATGATTTATAGACACCACGTGGTAAAAACTTTTACAATTTTTCTCGGCATTTCATGAAATATTTATCTATAGCATAATGAGTTTTTCCGTTGATTCACATGTACAGAACTATTTCATGGTATATCAACATGATAATTATACATGGTAAATTAACTTGAAATTCTAATCATATCTATAGTAAAACAATTTTATATTTTACAAAACCCTAGTCCAAATTCAATATCATCATATAAAGTTGGCTGAGTTATTTTGTACTATATTTTCTGTGCATACTGAGCTTTGAGGCGGTGACAATCTTTTATGTTCAGTATATCAACAGTGCACTAGAAATACTCAATTGTAAATGATAGATTGCTGAGTTTATTTATGAACAAAAATCTCATATTCATCACCAGTGGCCGTACTGACTCGATCAAAGTCCATTCTTGTACAATTTGTTGCCACTGTATTTTACAACTAAGATTACGGAAAAGGTTAATTGGTTTCCATATCACGGTAACTATTGTAAATTGAACTGAGTTATTCAAGTGTAGACATTAAATCAGGGATTATCCGTCGATCGGGATAAAAATCTAGATGTTTTTTTTAATAATTACGGAAATTTTGCATTTTCAGGTTCAATTGACTTTTTATTAGTTTGAAGAATAAAGGACTGGCACGCATGAAAAGTAAATATTACACATAATGGAACGGTAAGCATGAAGGCGTAGGCGTGAATTATTACGTACAATTGATAATTAATATCGATTCATCAGTATTGTCACGATTTGTATATTGGAAGGCGAATGAATATTGGTCTTACATAAAAATAAAATATGTCAATTACCGAGTTGCTGGTGTTCACATGTATTGGAGATAATCATTTCACTTTGATCCACCGAGCCACATCCAATTTGTAAATAAGAAACAGTGCACTCAGTGTCTTCACTGTCCTCTGGCCAAGTCATTTTTTCCGCAGAGCGTTGGGATACTTTCAGTCCACGCTGTTGACGTCTAGACATTGTTGGCAGCTCATGAGTCAAGTTATAATCGATGACGCGATATCGTCCCGGTTGTGGACATTTTTTCTTTTCCGATGTTTCCATTGACGCTAAAATTATTCAATGAAATCAATCAGAACATTTTATATGATATCAATTTCTTTTGATTAAAGTGACGAAAATGTTTTATTTAAATTATTTTCAATATTTCATAAGGTATCGCGTGTGTGTATGGATATATACAAAATGACAATGCCATGGGAAGAAAATGAAAAACGAAATAAAAAATGCGAAGAAAGAGTGGAAATAAAAGCGCGCACGTCCATCGTGATATGCAAAGCACAATGATTTCCAGGACATTTATCTTCGTCCCGCTATGATACAATCGCTGCTGCAGCCCATTATTGTCCGACGGAGTGTTATTCATTTTTATCAAATCGGTCATAAATCAGAGATTATTAATAAAAGAATGAAAGATATAGAGGAAAAAAGTATGAAAATTCCAGCAGCATTTCTTCTACTCATTTCACTCACTTATTAATGTTGTATATGGCATATTCAATAGATCATTTGGCTGGCACGCATCCTCCGGTACAACTGCTTTACGATCTAAAACGATAAATTGGACATGAACAATATATTCAGGAACATTAGTAATAGCAGTCGGCAATTTTATTGAAAGCGATATTAAAAAATGTTGCATCAATTCAACACATTTGAGTGTGAAAAGAATGGAGAGAATCTGTCGTAACTCGTAAATACAATTGAAAAAAAAAAAATAAAATAATAATAAAGAGAATATGAGCAAATGCAACGCTTATAGTTATATCGAGCCTTTTATAACTCACCTGATTGCTGCAGCTCAATCACATTTCCTTCTCTTCTATGAAAAATCATACAGACGTAGCCAATATCACTGAAATGAGAGAAAAAAAAATAAGAAATGCAAAACGTTTACAAGGGACGACAGAATTTTTTTATCAAAGGAAATTTCATGCAGAAAAAGAAATAATAATAATAATAATAATAATAATAATAATATATAGAAACGAAACGATACGTCAATCGAGCTTTTTTTTAATTTTTTTTCTGCTCTTCTGCTTTATACGTTACAATGAGAAAAAAAAGCGTGAACGCACTCGGTCCAATGAATTGAAATTTCACGTCTTCTTCTTTTCTTCTACTATTTTTTCTTATCGATTATTACTCACCATCCACTCGTTATGTGCGCGACGAGCTTCACCTTCGTGCCCTGAGAATTATCGATGGGCTCAACTTGGTTATGACAGACAATTCTCTCCTCGTGTTTTGCTCCCGTCACCTTTAACGTGGCATTCCTACTAGTGAAGTGATAAATTTGGGAGCCATTCAACGAACGCCAGTCATGATGTTTAGTTACCCATGATGGATACTTACACCGATTATGTTCTTTATCAACTATGATTCAAAATAATATCAGCATTAAAAATTATTGGATAATAAAGGGAAGAAAAGTGTGTCAAGTGACCACTTTAGAAATGACTATTCTATTCCTTTCAAAAAATTTTTTTTCAAACTTCACACACTCACTCTCTCCCTTACCTTTTGTCAGTTTTATTAATCGTGAGCCCTCTGACACGGTATTTAGGGCGGAGCAAGTAGAGTCACCTGATTGTGCTAACTCATAACTGACTGTGACTTTATCACCCTGATGATGTACTGATTTTTCATGGAGAAAACATCTGCAATAAAATTAATAATAAAACTATTAATACCAATATTAATATTCGTTCCCGAATAATGTATGATTGTAATACAAAAGAAAACTTATGAACGATTTTTCCTCCTTTTTTCAGTGATATCATATGATATGAATGAAAAATATTCATGTTGAATGTCCCGAAGGGGAATAAAAATCAATAATTAATTTATATATGTATATTATGTTGTCAGCAATTTAGTTAATTGAATGCGGCTGTCTTCCCCTTTGTGCAATGATACTCATTGCGTATATAATTTGCTAGATTGTTGTGTCACTCGAATGGAGCCTGAAAATATGCGCGATCAGAGAAATGATGAGCCCGTTAAATTCTTTCATTACCACGATTGCAATACGAGTGGGGCCAATCAATAATATGTATATACATAGCTATAGATGTGTATATATATACACTATACTGGCATTGTCCACAGTTAATAATGAGCTTCGGGATAATTGTAAGGGCCAATTAATAATATGGTTATTGAGAGAATTATACCATAACAATTTCGCGTTGCAATTTTGTGGGAACATTTTTTTTTCTCAGCATTATTTTTTGATTAATTTTCTCTTTAGAACTGATTAAATGTTGAATAATTACCTAAATGTTTCCTCATTAGTTGTAGCACTCCTGCCAAACAGCTTGATAGTACCAACCAAATATTTGTTTCTCCCGTCCTTCCATGAAGCCAGACACTGCAGCTCTTCAACTGTGAAAAAATAAAAAAGCAAAAAACATATTTATTTTGAAAGCAGTCTATTAAGAAGTCGAGTGCAATATTTTGAATGAAAAAACTGTGAGGGCATGTCAAAAGAGAAATATAAAGTTGAGTTTAGTAATAAAACTATGCCAACTAATTATTGTAATGAAGTTAGTGTGTGTATTTGAAGTCGTTGAAAATGTAGATGAGAGAGAATTTATCAGTGGATTCAGATGGAATCGTATGGAGGGTCATCAAGTTATGGTGACATACTCTCTATATGCACGTAGTGTGAAAAGAAAGACGAGTGTTGCAAGGGTTGACAGCGAAAAACAAAAAAAAAACGAAATAAAAAAGAATCCCGTTGAGACTTGACGGCGCATAAAAAAAATGATAATTGAATTACTTTATAATCCATTTAGTGGGTTCGATCCAGCGTACTGCTGTCCTGTGTACACTGTTCTATTAAGCTACAATCTACAGAAGCCCCTGAGTTTATCGTGCAGGGGAGTCACAGAGGGCGCTATTGTCTCGTCCCTTCGACAATGATTGTCTTGATTTCAAACAGTCCATGAATTAATCATAACTTTATTTTATTTCTCGCAAATACACAAATAAACAAATGAATGGATTAATTGGATTAACAATGATTGTATTTTTATCTTTGAAAATTTCAAAACAAGATATATGTTGCAACATATAATTGCAAGATTAGATGTATTTTAAGAAGAAATAAACCTTTGTGAATATCATGAGAATAATACCCAATAGAATTATTTTAAACTTGAGTAGCTTATTAGGTAGATTATTACAGGGAGATTGAAAGTTTTGTTGTTATAACAAGGTATAATAGATTAATTCCATTACTAGGTTTTGTTATAGACATTGTACATATCGTCAGCTATGTGACAATACCTCCTAAAAAAATTCAACAACCGCCCGGAAACTGGCATTCCAAGCGGGCAT
>CAJUYH010003797.1:0-30374 GCA_910591685.1 Galerucella tenella | reverse complement strand
GATATAGTCGATTTTCAGTTTGAAAACACCCTGTATATTGTACCTCACTGTATTAGAAACTTAGCAATAGACTAATTGATGTGTTCAAGTGAAGTATTGCGTAGGTCTAATTTGTGCGAGAGATACCAAAAACTATACGTAGCTGAAGAGAATTTCTTGGAGTAAGAAGGACTGGACCCATTAGAGGAGATGCTTTATTCAAACGAAACATTCTCTGCAGTTGTCTGTTTCATCGACGTTTATAAATAAAAACACTGTGGTTTGTTTCACCTCTTGTTACCGGATTACCGAGTAGTGTTGAGAGATAATTTTTCTGCTAGACCGCTATCATCAAAATTCGTCGCCTGATGAAACTTTTTTTATGAATAATTGAAAGGATTCATTTTCCAATTACAGCGTCCACTCAAAATAATGCGGAGTGTGTAGATGTTGGCAGCGCTACAACTTTTAGAATCTGCTTCCTTACACTGAAAGTTACTTCAGTAGCTTCTTAAACAAATTAAGCAGTTGGAAAAAGACGGGTACCTACTTAAATAAGAATTTAATATGTGGAATAGTTGATGAATTCATCAGACATACAATAGGCAGTCGCTGAAATAAATAATATGTTGTTTAATTTCCTTAAAATAACAAAAATAATATTTCTTTGGCCAGCCCTCCAGGAAAACCAATCATGAACACCAAACATCTAGTTCACCCAGCCTGTTACTCCCATACTTTCGAGCGGACGATATAGGTCCACTGGATATGTGCCATATGTTTGCGATGGCACATTGGCTTCTCCGAAACTTGTTTGTCTATTAGAGTCCAGTGCCACATAGTCAGATAAGATATGGGTTACAGTCTTGGTCTCCATGGCACAAAGGCTACAGATGTGATCCTAGTTATATAGCCACATTTTATGCAGGACATGACCCGTTAGATGACAAGTAGTGATTCTTAGCAATATTTAGTAGTTAGTGTACCACTATAGCCTATGTTGGCTTTGTAACCATTTTTTCATCTGTCCACGGACATATGTAGCTGCTGAATATCTTCTCGCGAGTTAATTTTCAAAAATATCGTTATGTACCGGCCCCTTCCCCTCGACCTGTCTGTATACTAGGCCTCACCTCGGGTAAACTTCAATCTGCGAGGTATCTCCGCCTCATATTTAGGATCGGTGAGAAATTTAGTAGCTATAGTACGTTTTCATATCTAAAATGGTTCCACTTACGATGTCCTCGATGGATATGCTTCCTTATCCAACTGTTTTGTTGCTCAAGCTGCTCTGCAACCTCGATAACCCCATCGTTGGGCTTCTAGTACTATCGTTAGCTTGCCTCTCATGTACCCTGCAGTTCTGAGACAAGCAAGTCTTTGCACCTTGGCTATTGCATTATTTTGTGTCGTCTTTGTCCACCGGACCATATACGCATATGTTATTATGAGTTTAATCACTTCACTGTATGACCAGTGTATCATGCGCGAACTTAATTCCCATAAGTTCGCCTTGCCATCTTTAATGTGGTCCCCGATCTTGCTACAGTCGACTGAAGCAAACATCAGCCCCGGAAAATATGCGACCTAAAGAAAGGTCATTGCAACGAGCCAATCAGGAGCTAATGTTAACGAACGTACATAAGTAATTTGTTAACATAATCGAAATATTATTACCTAGTGATTTCATTAACATACATCATTTGATTCATTTTTAGTGTCTGTATCAGTGTTGTCAATGCGAGGATGATTATCCGATTTTTAGACAATTTCACTAATTTGGATCCAATATTTTTTCGAATATTTTGCAGAAGGGATATATAAAATGGCTATTGTTTTGGGGGATTTTCCTTTATTTAGATAACCAATGTGTCCTTTTGGTAATTTTGACAAATTCTGATAATTTGAATAGTAAGTTCGGGTAATTTTTATTTTTGCATCGGCCACACTGGACTGCATTCTATTTTCTATTTGATGTCAGCTGCCATATAATCTGCGTCTATACTTTTATACTTTATTTTATTATTTGCTTCATGAATTACAGCACAATCAGTCCTTGTTAGGGGCCATCCATAAAGTAGAGGGTAGAGGGTAGAGTTTGTTCAGCTATCCTTTGCCATTACGTCATACATTGTCCAGCTTGCTCTCTCATTCATAAAATGGATGAGACGGAATTATGACGTCATTAACGTATTCCTTATCTAAGGTTGACATAAATGTTATCTGTTACTTTTGACAGTTTCAGTTGACATATTTTGAAAACAATTCTTAACATATGTCAGTGAAAGTGTAGATTAACATTCAAGTAATATAAGACATAGTAATATAAGACATACGTAAAACAGCAGAATACGTCACCTATTATGACGTAACGGCAAAAGATGGCTGAACAATATCACCGAAGTGTGACATAGTGTGACAAGGGGCATGAGGGGGTCAATAGTTTGTGACGTCACACGTTAAAATTTGAAATACTAAAACACGAGGTTTGGATGTAAATTAAAAACTTGAAAAAATCACGAACTTGATCTATATTTATTAATAATTTAGCATTTTATTAGATTATTATTAAAAATAAGTGAAAAATGAAAGAAGCTGTTTTTTCTCAATTATTTTTAAATACATGCATACATTAATGAAAATGTGTGACCTCACATCACGAGGGGAGATTATAAAAATGTGACAACCTGTGACAAGGACGGGGGAAGGGGTTCAAAAGTCCTAAAATTCGTGTGACGTACTTTATGGATGGCCCCTTAAGACTAATTTGATAATTAACTTAACATAGTAAGGTATGTACTATAATTATTATTAATAAACATAACCTAGAACAACACACAATAACCAATAGACCATTCCAGAACACGTGACTTTGACAGGTCGGCCATCTTTGCTGAGGGGCAGACAAAGTTCTTTTATGGTTCAGTTGCATTGTTATTTTTGTTTGGTTAACATTAATTTTGATCTCCTGTGTTATAGTTTTTGAAAAAAGTTTTTACATTCATAGTTTGAAGTATTTAATAATAACATAAAGAGACTGCTTGTTAGATTATTGCAATAATGTCGCTGTCACGAAGTGCATATTTTGCAACACTATCGGGAGATGTTATGTTATATATGTTATATGAATAATTTTCAATTATATGAATAGGAATATAACAAGAACCTTACCACTAATAAAATGTCTGGAGCATATACGACCATTTCTAAGCTGAGTTTCTGTTAAAGGACCTCGTTTTAAAGTCCTTATCCATGCCTTACGCCGTTCACTGGATAATGCGTTCAAATAATCTCCCCGATTTGTTAAAACTTCAGGAAATCTGAAAAATGATACCTTGTCTCTTTCAGCTCGCATAGAGCATTTCAGAACCGAACAAAACGATGGCATTTTCAATAATATTACAGATGAAATACTGTAAATCTCGAAAGTATAATTTATTCTCAAAAACTACTGGTCAAAAACTTAAAAATTGATGTTGACAACGCTTTAGTTACAATGCAACTGAACCGTAAACAAACTTTGCCTGCCCCTCAACAAATATGGCCGACCTGTCATTGACGTCATTCTGGAATGGTCTATTACAATATTGAATATTCATCTAACCTGATAATGTTTGTTTTTCTTGCAGTTAAATTTGTCTTAAAAATATGTACAGAAAATCGAGGAAAATGGTGCAGACGGAAGCTCGCAATATTATTAAAAACGTTGTGGAAAGCTGCTGGTGTGTGGTCATTCCCTTTGGACAAAGCGACAGATTGCTGCAGCAGCGACAGGAAAATCAGTTACCTGCATAAAACGCATAAGAAAGGAAAAATCACTGTTGCAAGAAGGTGCTTTACTGTGGTCACCTTCAAAAAAACAAAAAAGTGGAGGTACCTACCAAAAAAATACAATTGGATGATTGTGACTGAAAAGAACCGTACATGAATGCTATACGGTTGATAAACAAATTCCAACAATAAAGATTTTGGTGAAAAAATGAAAAATTAAGTCGATTAGTCTGGCGGTCCAGACACCTCAAGAAAACACTTTGAAAATATAATAGTATATATAGTATAGTATAAAAAGTGCCACAATAAAAGAACACTTTTGATGGAACGTAATGATATTGTAGCTTGGCGGGCTCGTTATTTAAAAAGTTTGAGGGAAAAGGATGCTCTGGGTCACAACAAGTGGATGAATCTTATATCCATTCATCATATGGTGTTAGTTAATGCTGGCAATCGGAAGATGAAGCTGGAGTGTATACATCCAACAGAGCTGGTCAACGGTACATATATAATAGTACACGCTGGTGGACGTTATGGGTTTGTTAAGAATGGACTACTAATTTTCAAGTCAAAAAGCAAATCAGGATGACATGAACCATACAAATTTTATGAACTGGGGGTCTATTCTCAAACAGTGACATTTTTTGTCGCATGCGAGATTTCACTTTTTTTTATACATCCTTGTTTGACAAAAGTATAGTCTCGCATGCGACAAAAAATTTCACTGTTTGAGAATAAACCCCCTGGTTAGAAACTCAACTAATACCAAACTTACCTCCTAATGGTATCATGATTATGGACAAAGCCCCTTACCACAGTGTTCAAGTTAATAAACCACCAACCCAATCAACTCGGAAGCATATTATTAGAGAATGGATTGAAGCATATGAACTGAAAAATCAGAGATAGCTCATTGCTTCTTTTCCACTTATTGTACATAGATGATAGTTATCCTCTGTTGACTTCCATCACTCTGGTTTGACTTATTAAGTTGCTCATTGGAGCTAATGGACGGGATGGTCAACCACAAAAATTTCCTCATAAAATGACTAGTTATAACTTCTGAAGAGGATTGATCTGTTACAAAATTTTATTACGAAATAAATCGACTTAAAGTTTAAAAATACAGCAGCCATAACTGAATAGAAGCTAATATTTTGTAATAAATATCTTTATTAGAGCTTCATTCAAAACCACCTTCATTCTCATATGGATTGGGCGTCACCACTTCTTGTGACGTTTTAGATGAAATTAAAGTGGATTCTCCTGTTTTGTCTAGTTCTTTCTGTTTCTCAATTTCTTCTAATTCCTTATTTTTCTTTAACTGTACTAGATAGTAGACGTGTTCGATCGCTATTGCAAACCAATCAGATATGTTGATCATAAACAACCCCGTTTGATCAGGGTCATCTCTAGAAGGGCGACTTATATTCCTTAAGTCGCATAATTGTTCTAAAAATGATTCAAGACTGTATAAGTGGAGAATATAGCGAAGAAATATTTCTTACCCAAAATAATGTCCGATAAATTCCGTAATCTGATGGAAACAAGGGGTGGAACGGGATTCCGAAACGCGAAATTCATGCCGCTTCGAAACAGTTGCTCAACAAAACAATACGCAGCGGCTTCCTTCTCACGTCGTTTCTGCTTTAGGTATTGCTTTTTCAAACTTTTTCTCAATTTATCTCTCGCTTCCGATTTCTTCATTTTCTGTCTCATTTCTTCGAAATATTTTTCAGTTTCTTCTGGAGTCATAGCGTATAATTCTTGAAGTCTCTGCTTGATAAGCTCCACCCTATCCCTGAGAGAAAAACGTTAATTGTGCTGCCTCACTGGAGTGAAGTGATGTTTATATATAGATAGTTTGCGATGGACTGATCAGATTAATGCCTAATAAATATTTCTATGCCCCTTCTAGAATAGAGGATACCATGCCGACAACAGCACTTATCAATATTTATTACAGTCTTGTTTACAGTCATCTAAGTTACAAACATCATACTCTGGGGAAATTTTATTAACAGCAACAAAATGTTTGTAGCTCAAAAATTATATTATTCTGAAAATTCCACACATGTAATTTTTAACCAATCAGAACGTGTATTTCTGACAGATCACCATCGCAACGGATGAATTTTAGTGGAAATTTTTTCCTGGTGGGTTCCCAACAGCGAATTATACTGGAAATTTTTTTGGACGTTTATAATGACAGATTATTATATTTGACAATCTAATTTTTATTTGTTCACATAATAATTTTGATTCATTTCAACTAGAGCTTAGATGTTCTCTAAATTCTTTGGACCATTATGATTACTGTTTATATTAAAAACGCAATTATTATCTATATATGGCAGGTTGATTGGAAACTGCTTGTTCTTGATTTAGAGATTCTGGGATTGTCTTTGCAAGTACTTGATGAAGACGAAAATTGATGCTGTTGGAAATAAACACAATTGGTATAGAAATTTCTTACCGAATACCACACATGGTCATATTAAATCCGGAAATTTTTTCTCGCTCATGAATATTTTTAGAAAATTATCTCTTCTCTTCGACTCGGGATAATTTTCAAAATATTCATGAGCTCGAAAAAATTTCCGGAAATAATTTGACCTCTAGTGGTATTACTAGTGAAAATTACACACATGTGATTTTTAATCAATCAGAACGTGTATTTCTGACAGATCACCACCGCAACGGATGAATTTTAGAGGAAATTGTTTTCTCGTGGGTACCCAACAGCGAATTGTACCTACTGGAAATTTTTTTGACGTTTGTAATGACAGAATATTTTTTTTTAAATTTAATTTTCATTTGTTCACATGATAATTTTGATTCATTTCAGCTACAAGCTCAGATGTTTTCTGAATTCTTTGAACCATTATGATTAATGTTCACATTAAAAACGCAATTATTATATACTATGGCAGGTTGATGAAAACGAAAATTGATGTTGTTGGAAATAAACACATCCGGTGTGGAATTTTCTTACCGAATACCACACGGGGTCAAATTAAATCCGGAAATTTTTTCTCACTCATGAATATTTTCAAAAAATTGGATAATGTCGTCATAGAGAATCCTTCAAGCGTGTTGCTCAAGGATAATATTATCAAGCAACACGCTTTCAGCATTCTCTATGACAAGATTATCTCGGTATTATCAAAACCCTAGGGGTATTACTAATGAAAATATTTGGATTACAATTTAAGGAAGTTTTTAAGCCCAAGTTTATAAAACACGCGACAAGAGAGATATTTTCTCTCGAATAAAGCTCCGAGACGAGACAAGAGAAGTACACTCTCTCGTTGAGAAATTATTGCCTCTCTCGATCTCTCTATAGCAAAAAATGAGATTTTTAAAATCTCCTTGATTCCACTTTAGGAAAATATATATAATGTCTATATTTGGATAAGCGGTTTTTGAGTGGCCATTCTGAATAGCATACTAGCATTATGACGTTTTATTGATGCATAAAATTATTTCTAAAAAAAATATTCCTCATTTGTTGATGATGTGCTGAACCGATGTGACTCGTAATATAATCAGGTTCAACAGGATGTGATTGTTTGGGAAGATAATAAAAATGGAAGATTAAAGCTGTCTAAACTAAAAAATGTAATTTTTCAAAAGTCAATATCTTGGAAGATAGAATAATAATGCATTTAATAGAAAATAATTATTATTTTATGTGAATTTGAAGATTTGAAATTTCTTACCGCGTTAGTTTTTTGGAGCACCCTGTATATACAAAAATAATTCCATAAGCTTCATCAAAAGTTTTCCGCTATTTCCATTGGTACAGATATTGACCTTTGTTGCACTAATGGGCCAACCTGTAGTAAATACCTAGGAAATTTTTAACGCAAAAACGGCGACGTTATTTTGACGTCGTACATCCAGCGGCACAAAACGCCTGAATAAAAGAGCTCTTGAAACTAATATTATTGTGCGCTTAGAAATATTCGTGTAATTGAACAAGTATCGATAATGACTGAATTCTATTTGAAGTTCTGATGTATTGGTGCATGTTGAACGGTATGACTTCTGGGGTGCATTCATAAACGAATGTACAAAGTAACACTTTACTCTGTAATGGAATTGGTTGACATTTGAAATGGAGCACATTGTAACCCGTGATTTATGAACGCATTATAGTAACATAACTGTCAAATTTTAATCAATTAATAAGACATCTCGTCGAGCTATGAAATTTGTAAGTTTCGTTGTTGTTGTTCGTTTCCACAACTTTGTTTATGTTATTTCATTTTCTTCTGTGCTTCTATATCGACTATGATGAACCAAAACCAAAGTAAATTTGTAACATCGGCTGCTGCATTAGGTGCAAAATATCAGGTATTTGTTGATATTGACGACGAGAGCGATAGTGACGACGAAGAAGAAATTTTAATAGTTTCTCTTGGAAAAAAAAATGTCCAGCAATGAATAAAAAATTATGTGGAGATTGTATTGGAACGGTTTCTTTCTTTTAAAAATTTTGTACTTTTACTTTCTTGTTTCTAGGTAACCGGTTACAAAAACTACGTCTTGTTTCACATTTTTAAAGAGCGCAGACTCGATAAAATGTGACCACGCTCCATACCGCGGTCTAGAAATGTGTACATTGGAAATGTCAAAATATATTTATGAACGCTAGGAAAGTAGTCACAGAGTAACAAAAATTTCATTTATGAACGATGGTTGTCAAAAAAGTGTGAAAAATGTGTACTTTGTATGAACGCACTCCTGTTGTTGATAGTATCACAGAATACACCATTCCAAGAAGAAGCGAAGCTTGTGCTCTTTTACAATTCATTTTCTGAGTGCGCATGTCTGACAGTCGCCATTTTAAGCCCGTTATCGGTCAATGACATTTTATTTTATTGTTTACCAAAGAATTTTCTTTGTTGTAAGCTTTTTGATTATTTACATATTTTTTGTGTTTTGAACGATAAAGTTTGTTTACAAAATTACATTTATTAGTTACGGCGCCGTGCAATTCGTGGCTGTCATTCAAGTGATGGATGATAATAATTGAAAAACACAACAAAAAGGTTACTGTCGCTTCTTTTTTATAACTTCGTTGTCGCAGATATCAGTACATTTTCTCTGGGTGTAAAATTTAATTCAGAATCTGGTGAAGTGTAATTTTATATTGAAGCACCAAACTTATTGTAATTTTATATCATGATCATTTACTGAAATTCTTTCTTTTGTAAACTGATATCATATATATATATATATATATATATATATATATATATATATATATATATAATCTATTATTATTATATTAGTTTTTAGACTCACCCTATCCTACATATAGTGCTACATAAATACTCGTACATACTTACACATATAATTTCGGTAACAATATGGAAAATAAGAATCATTTGGTTAAACAATAGCTCATTATTTTCAATAATGGATGGTACCTACTCCAAAAACAGAAGCTAAAACTTATATTTATAATATTTTTCACATAAGCTGTTAAATTAACTTAAGCAATTCATAAATTGAACAATAAAAACTTTGTCGAAACAAGTCATAAAAATAAGCAATTATTATTTGAGATTCTTTGGTTTCATTTTTTTGCATGTAGTTAACATTTAACTTACATTATTTGAACAATTTTCTCAAAGTAACTTGATCCGTTATCTGTCAACGTCAGTTTGAAGGTCACGTAATTTTGCCCCTAAAACATCAAAGGATTTACGCCGGCTTTTGTTTCTTGTTTGGCTGGTGTATTCTGTGATAGTATTATCAGTAGTCGTTTCGTGTCAGTTTGACAGAATTATCCTCCCGCTTTATTGTTTGATTATTTAAACTGTCAAATTGACACTCTTTGTAATTATGCAACTAGTTATTGATGCTGATTATTTTGAAGTACATATTGTATTTGATACGATTATTTAAGTTTAAATGAATATAAACCATTCATTAAATTGAATATAAATTGGTATTATACAATGGAAATTACAATCCGAATCGTCCCATTTTCTATATTTTTTATAAACGTCAAAATTTGACGGTCCTGTTAGTTTGCGTATTGTTGTATATTGATGTCGATGTGGTTGGTATGGGAATCAAATTATTGTGATAGAGATACTCTATGAATAATCAGGTATTATCGAAATTATACAAGGTAACTTAACTAAATTGATCGTTCAAATTGGTTTAAAATTTTACGAGAAAAATAATCAACAGTGGTGGCAATTTTTTGATAATTTAACCAGATGCACGAATCTTTGTTGCTATAGAAATCTCACGAGTGGACGAAGTCCATAAGTGGGATTTCTTAATAGCAACAAAGACGAGTGAAATCTAATTAAAATTATTTGAAAAAATTATTTTTTCGGCTTGATTATGTCTTAAACTATTTCGCAAAATGTTAAACAAATATGTAAGTATCCTTACCTACGACCCTCCCTGTAATCAGTCAATAACACACAGTCGGTATCAATGTAATCACAGACCTGCCTTTTTCCCATTTCTTCCAACGTAATGTGTTAGATCCAACGTAATGTGTTAGGAGAACATTAACAATCGATGACGTACACCAAGAAGGGTATTATTTCAGCCATAGCAAAAATTCAACGTAAAAAAAATTACATCGACAAATCCGGTAACTACGCCAATGGCTAACTTTCTTACGCATTCATTCAAACGAAGATCCAATCAAACAACGTGAAAAAGTTATCGCCGAAAAGATCCCGCTTCATATGGGATTTTTATTTATTTATTTAAGTAATTACGCAATTGCATCAAAATTACCGATAATTTTTTATGGAAGCATTTTGTCTAATAACTGCATAAGTTTATTTTCATATTTTGGCGAAAGACCCCGACTCCGAAGGAGGAGGGCTCTTAACAAAATATGAATATAACCGAATGCAGTTTTTACTGACAACATGCTTGAATAAAAAATTATCAGGTATATTTTGATGCACGAGTGTAATTCGGTAGAATATTACCCTCATGTATCAAAAATCCCATAAGAAGCGCGGTCTTTTCGGCGATAACTTTTCACGTTTGATTGGATCTCCGTTTGAATGAATGCGTAAGAAAGTTAGCCATTGGCGTAGTTATAGAAATAAAAGTATTGTATTTTTGGGTTTACTTTCGGTCACTTTCTCTTGAATAAAACTTAAAGAATCTTGTCCAAATCACGACATATCAACGAATTTTTTCACTGGATACGATCTAAATTCTACCCATGCTATGGAAGTCAAAGACATATAGCTAGTGGAACAAAAATTAAGCAAAGCAGCTCCCAACACTATCAAACGCTTGAAATAATATTGGGTGGAACCCAAGTTATTGGCGCTACCTGTTGAAAGTATTAATTGGAGAAGAAAATAATAATAAGCAATTTTTTATAGATATCAACGAGACAGTAGTGGACCTCTGACACAGCAAAACTGTAACAATATGTTACTTGTATTGATTAGTTTGAGGATAAAAATAATATTATTTTTGTTAAATAAGATATTGTATTAAATATTACCTAGACAAATGGTGGGCATGGTCTTGATACAACCCTAGGATCAATCTTTTACTTGGTATTGCCAAATTGTCTGTACGAGTTCGACACATCGCAATTCTTCCTCGACTATTGTTTGCTTCTTTGTCTATTCGTTCTCTAACGCGTTGTTCGCTGTCGGCATGCTGGGGAGATTCTTCACCCATTCTAATTTTTTTCAATTAACGTTATAATTTTGACAAACTTTTACGTTGACAGAATCACGAGTGACATAAAAACTTAGGTTTGTTTGTAGGAAGAAATTCCAAATCTATTGGAAATGTCTTCCACTCCAACATTCCGTTTGTGATTCGTTGTAAATCGATTGGCAAAATTTTTCTTGACAGTAGGCATAGCATAGCAGCTGGAAAATAAATATAATACATAATAGTTCTTCTCCCCTTCTTTTTCAGACGGGAGCGGTTTGTTATTGTAGCATATTTGATTGGCTGGTTATTCACAACCTAGCATTTTCAACCGTACTTGTGAACTCAGGATCAGCTTTAATATTTCTTGCAAATGTTTTTTATTTGAAATAATAATTCTCTACATTGTCATTGTCATCTACGTAACAAAGCGCATGCTCCTGACTGAAAATTTCCTCCCGGTTAGCGAATTACTAAGATTTATGGCAACTGCAATTTTTTTTTCTATAAAGTTGTTTTAAATAACTAACTGTGACCAACCGTCTGAATGATGTCTGTGTATTGTGAGGGTCATAAAAACCACTCCTACAAGTGCGATGAAAGTCATACTGAATCTTCCCCCACTACACATTTCAATACAAGGCAGAGTCATATCTGCAACGAACTGACTGCTGCAAATTCGCCAAACGCACGGTGCTAACTATGGAAAGCTTATCGGGGAGTTAAAAGCAGATGTCTTAGGCCCGGTTTATCAATAGCAATTTATCCGTCAGTTAATGCTTAACTACCAGTTATTTTGGAAAGGTCGGTTTATCAACAACAGGATAACTTTATCCGGCAGATAAAATGTCAAATATTTATCTTTCAGTTTCAACTGGCGGATAGGTCGATATCTGGAGGTTAAGGTCTATTACATGACCTCACTTTATTCGGTAGAGTTGTTGTGTTTTGATTTCGTTGTGTCAAATTTACTTGGGTTTTGAGCAAAGTAAAAAATGGAAAGTACTAGTACTACTAAGAAGAGAGGATGCAATTTCACAACAGAGGAGAGAAATTTGCTTCTAAAAATTTCAAATAAACATAAAAATGTAATAGAAAATAAAAAACAGCCTCGAAATCACAAGAGGAGGCTTGGATGCAGGGGGAAGCAGCAGTTCGACATTCAAGTAGTTCCTCAATCAGTTCTAATATTGATAGAACAGTCTCTTTTGTCATCCTTAATCTTGCATGAAAATCCTGGTCATTCCACTTTTCGAAGTTGTCCACTCCTTCCCTAACTGTATAAGGTCTTCTTTCGTACTCAAGAACTTGCACAATATCATCGTCCTTGTCGCTATCCAGA
The DNA here is from genome assembly GCA_910591685.1 of Galerucella tenella. Classification (NCBI taxonomy): domain Eukaryota; kingdom Metazoa; phylum Arthropoda; class Insecta; order Coleoptera; family Chrysomelidae; genus Galerucella; species Galerucella tenella. The sequence continues at coordinate 17,611 of CAJUYH010003797.1, read as the reverse complement.
ATATAATCATTCAGAAAATTCATAATCATCAACAACCAAAAAATCTTCAAGAAAAAAAATAAAAACACATAAACCTTTGGATAAACATTCACCAATAACCTAACAAAAATATTAATTCATGTGACATGACCTTGTTCTTATTACAACCAATGAGATTGCTTACATTAATTCGTCAGCATTACCAACTTTCTTTATCTGTTAGTTAACAAACTAGAGAATAAAAACGAGTTGATAAACCGCTTCCAAACAAACTGGAACTTTATCTGCTAGTTACTTTTATCCGACGGATACTTAATTGATGGATAATATTGGCTATTGATAAACCGGGCCTTAATGGGACAACTCATTCCCGCAACGGCCACGATATGTAGCTTTTATAATAGTTCCCAAATAACCATAACAGGTAGGGACGACTGGAAAAAAGGTGTACCCATATACACTGAGACAACTTGGCATACGGAAATAGGTGTAGGAGCCGGAGTTGTAGGGCTAAAACAAAGAGTAGCTATTGTAATAAGCATATCTTAGGACGTCACTAGAGGATAGGTCTAAGCTAGTATGAGATTGCATGGGTGCCTTAAACGCACAGATCATTCCAAGGTCATGATACCCTGGGTACCAGAGCACGAGGTTCATAAGAGCAACGGAGACAAGGCTCATCAATGCCATTCATTGGACCGGAAATATGAACAAGAAGTAAGTGGCACAAAAATCTCTAGAATAGCGGATAATAATACAAAAACAGAGACAGACATTCGATAACTTTTACGGCAGACGTAATAAGCAAAGATAGGAAAAGTGTCAAAACCGTAATAGGTATGTTAACAGGGCATTGTAAGCTTAACAGGCACGCAAAGCTTATTGGGTTGACGGACGTGCAGATTCTGTCACCTAGAAGAGGAAACTGCAGAGCACATCCTTTACCAGTTCGACTGTCTGGCGAATCAGCGGCTTCTTGTTCTAGGCAATGAGAAGTTACCGACAAGAAATTAAATGAAAGAACCATTCTCGATGTTAATTGGCTACTCAAGAAGACTTGGGCTGGAGATTGTAATATACAGTCAGAGGACCACAATAGATCTGAAAAAATCGCAGTGGAATAGGCCGATTAGCCACCTCCCTAAATCTATCTACTCTGCTACTGTGTTTCAAACTAATCTCACCTTTGAAAATATATATTATCAACGAGTGGAATGTCATGTTATTTTGGAAGAAATTGGTAAAATTACAATTATGTAACCCAAAGTATCTAAAATCATTGTTTGGCATGTGCTGTGAAAACTATAGAATCACAATAGAATACTATGATACTAATTTAAAAAAACACTTTGCACTCACTAGTTTTTGCTTCTATTAAAATTTCAGCCCGTCTACAAATCAAGTCAAGTGTGATACTTCGGCCTCCACTGTTCTCTCGACGTCAGTTTCAATTCCTCATATCCCATATTTTCAACAACATCGCTCTTCTTTAAAACACCTCAAAACATTTTTAAATGGTTGTTAGGTGACGTTCCAGCTATAATTACCAAACTTGCTTGAGTCATACTGGAAAACATGTCGGTTTTATGTAAGTGGCAATTATAGTGTCGGATTTCCCTCCCAGCTTAGGTGCCCAATTTTACGACTGGTGACTTTTTTCTTTTTACATATTATCAGTATGGTACTTTTTCCATATTTTGCGTACATCTTACCACAACAAAACTATCTACTTAAAAAAAAAGAAAGGACATCGAAATATGTTGCGGTTTGGGTCCAAAAGGTCCTAAGTCCACCACTGTCTTCGTGACATCACATTATTTAATGAAACGGTTTCACTGTATTATGTGCGAATATTACTGTAGGTTTATTTATATCCAGAAATGAATATTTTTGTGAAACTAGTTCCTATTTAATAAAATTCTTTTAAAGTTAATAAACTTTTCGCATCCGGAAACGAACACACACAGGGTAAGAAGCGAGGTAAGAAGCTCAAAGTCATATGGTGGCCTTCGTGATCATGTTCACCGTTAACTTCATTCAATATCTCTCACCTATTTTTTAGTACAATAGTATTAAGCCGTAGTCTCGAATAAACAAAGCAAAAATACATCAATTTTGAACACACGACCGGAATAAATATCATATATGTAGTGAATAAATTTGAGTTTCGAATTTTCGCGCTATTGTATGTCGGTAAGGAGGGGAACTATATTATACCTTGTATTTGACAGTAAGTGTTACCAGATTCATGTTGGCAGAACTGACTGTCTGTCAGTCAGCGAGTTCGCCATTATGTACATTAACAATTAAAGTCGTGTGTTCTTTCTACAACGTGTTTTTGATTTTATTTCCGACATCTCCACTCCCTACATATATAACAATTATTGTAACTCCTAGATTTATTTACTCCAAAAATGTCACAGTGGCTTAGCAAAATCTGTCAAAAGCAGAAATATGATAAGACTGCAGTTTTACTCATAAAAGGACGCTAGGTGGTTTCGACCATGAACATTTAATAATTAAATATGTGTTTATTCCTTAAAACAACTGACAACGATTAGCAATGATCCTTTATCCCCAGCTGCCAGGTCTCGAACCTAGTGCAAACCAATACGATTCAAAATTATAATTTGGAGGAAAATAGTTCAATTATTAATTTAAATTCGTCGTATTGGAATGTTTGAGTACTCATTTGAAAGCTTTAGTTTAACCATTGGAACGGGAAGTTTCCTGGTTATATGCAGTTCCAAGAGCACTGTGTGTTTGTCATGATCATAGTATGAAGCTAACCAAAATGACCTCAGTCAGATCTTGCAGGCCTCATATCAATAGGAGCTCCTAGAACGCTTCCGTGTGGTATTCTACGTTGGATTACCCGTTTCTCTGTCCTACTAAAGACTCTCTAGGTCTCAAGTATATGAAACTAATCTCTTTACGTCTTATTTCGACAAGTTGATCTCCGTTTATGTTTTTTATGTCAAATTTCAATGGTTTCACCATTAATCTAGGAACAAAGCTGGTCGAATTACATTTCAATTATAGATATAAAAGACACAGATAGATGTAGAATTTCGTTGTAGTATATATTTGACACCGCTCCCTTATTAGTGGGCTCATGAAACAACCGCCAACAATGCTAACAATAATAGTCCTTCCTTCCTACTTGATTCCTCTTCATCAAGTAAAAATTTGCATAAGACCACTAAGAATTGCTTACGTTTATGGTAGTGAAGAATATAATATAACCATCCGTAATAAGACTCAGATTTAGTAAAAGTAATTGAAATCCTTGACAATCAGTAGAAATTATGGAGATACGTGACGTTTAGTATTTATTTGTTAAAATCAGATTTATATTAAGATAGACCCTGCAACGAATTTATGTATTTCTCGGTTGTGAAAACCTTGTTCGCTAGTAAAGTGACCTTTTTTCAAACGACTTTGATCTATGAACTATAAGTATACTTTGTCTGGGATCTGTACTGAAATGAATGCAATTACTAAGTCATGTACAAATCTTATACATTTTTCCCGTATATGTTAAAGAGTGTTTTTGACACGTAAAGCGAACTGTTAATCGAAAATCTGCCATTGGAAAGAATAAATTAGTGCTTTATTTATTTCAAGAAAACATATTTGTATTCTTTGTAAATTTTGATATTTCAAAATCGCAGAGCGCTTTCGGCTGTTAAGCCATCTTCAGTTCTTACCTGCAAGTAAGTAATAAAGTCGGTTAATGTAATAAGAAGTAGGTAAAGAATTACTTACTCGTCAGGTAATTTTTACAAGAAACTTTTTGACAACACATTGACGTCACAAAGTAAAATATATTAGGATAACATTAAAATTAAAATGATCCCATGATTAGGGTGTGTTATATCTAGATATTGAACATTTTTAAATTTGTTAAAATTTTTTCTTAGACTGATCCAAGAACACGTGTTCGTCTAACGGATGTTGAAGTGACACTACTTCAATTTTAAATTAGCAAATGACAAATGACAATCAAAGTGAACACAGAACTCAATCAATCCAACATGAGTTTAAAAATGACATTGTAAAATTTTTCCATGTCCCAAAACAGATATGTAAATTTCCTAAATAAAATTATAAATAATAATTTGATATTAAGGTCTAATGAGAACCTATCAAGTTATAAGATGCTGAAAAAGATTAAGGGTCTAATGAGAACCCATTACTAAATCTCTTCTCATTAGACCCTTAATAACTTACGCACTGAAAACACCACATGTAGGGTATTATCGTAATACAGCGGTGATTGGATGAAATTTGACACATGACTTGAAATAGAGTAATTTGATTAGTTACTATATTCAGTAAAAAATTATCTTATCGAATACTTCTCGGGCCTTGATGAATACTCAAAATTTTGTTATAGAGAATCCTTCAAGCGTGTTGCTCAATGATAATTGGGGCTATTATCAAGTAACACGCTTTCAGCATTCTCTATGACAAAATTATCTCGGTATTATCAAGACCATAGGGGTATTACTACTGAAAACCGAATGTTAGAAGATCATAACTGACAAGTATAATATAATTTGATAGTTCATTCTTGTGGGTTTTTGCAATTTTTGTATTTATTTATATTGCCCAAAATGACAGGAAAAATTAGAGTGCTAATTTCACGGAAGAAAAAAAGCTGAAATTACTCTATTTATTGCAGAGAAACAGCGTTTAGCAAAAGATCCGATTATTCAACAAAAAAAAAGATAATACTTGGACAAGTGTGTAATTCGACTAATTAAGTTAAAAGATAACTTTGATTACAATGTTTGTTAAATAATGAAGTTTTATATTTTAAAAATATTAGAAATGTACCTAATCAATTTTTTAAAAAGTAAGACTAAATTAAAATATGAGGCTAAAACGTATGAAAACTAAAAAAATTAATGTGACGAACACGGAAGGGGGACCAAGTACGTTAAAAGAAAAAAAAATTGTATATAGTGCATTTCTACCTACAAATCATCGGCATCAAAAGGACGTCGGTATTTTATTTCATCAAAGAACTTTGACTATCCACGAAAAACTCCAACCTAACCTAACCAAAGTCATAGCTGTACTCAATAAAGTATTTGTGTAACATTATTGTAACCTATAGATTGAATAGTTAAAGAGTCTAGTAACTTCCCTATCACATTCAAATTCAAGAACAGAATAAAATAATATTTATTCATAAATGCACCAGCGTGATCTATATGTACACTTTCAAAAGGTGTTGTGAGCGTTTGCCATGAATGTACAGGTGCTTAAGTAGGGTAAATTCTATGTTCATTACATTCAGAGAAATTTTTTCACAACAGTCTCTGCTGTTGATCCTGTGGGATTTTCAGTAGTAATACCCCTAGGGTCATGATAATACCGAGGTAATTTTGTCATAGAGAATGCTAAAAGCGTTTTTCTTTGAGCAACACGCTTAAGGATTCTCTACGACAAAATTTTGAGTATTTATCAAGACCCGAGGAGTATTCGATGAGATAATTTTTCACTTTGTAGATATAAAAAAATTGATTGTCAATCTGACTTTCAATAATTTATTAGTTATAATCAAACAAATATTATTCATTTTTATTCAAAACTACAGTTGTGAGAAGTAAAATTGGTAAATTAATTGAATGGTTAGATGCAATACCAAATATTCGCGACATTTTTAATCCAGTTGTCAGTTTGACGTTTAATCAATTTTTAATAAAAAATAAACACCAAACTGAAAACACCACATGTAGGGTATTATCGCTGTAATACAGAGGTGATTGGATGAAATTTGACACATAACTTGAAATTAAGTAATTTGATTGGTTACTATATTCAGTAAAAAATTATCATCAACATTCCCGCCATTTTCATTTGGCATTATAAAGTCATGTAATTGTAAGTAATTCTCGAGAATAAAATCTATAAGTATGTTTAATTACAATTTCCTGTGAATTATCGTAATTAATTATACCTATAGTTACAAACCGGTACGTTTGTGTCAATCTAGAATTTTTAGTTTGCAGTTGCAGGTGAAGATGTCGTTATTTTCACGACTTTAACATTTCCTCCACTTGGGATATCAATGATTGTGAGTTCAGTGCATAGAGTAATAAATAAGAGAGATGTTAAACGTGGAGTGTTTTGTGGCACAAAGCTACCACTAGCGCTTACCTTGGCTACAGGTACAAACTAGCACTCAAGACGCGCGCTTTTCGAATTTTTAAGCTTTCAGCATACGCGTAATATTGTACAATATTTGCAATTGAATGATTGAATGATATTGTATTGGAATAATATTAAAGGGAATTACGGTAGGAGAATAAAAAAAACCAATTGCAAGTGAGGAAATATAATATTATCAATTCAACATCTTTCATACAATAAGATATCCAAAATAACACACAAAAACAGTCAATACCTGAATCTGAATTAGGATGGAAATTGTACTCTGAAGTTTAGAAAGGAAGTGCAAATTTTGTCAATCTAAATGAATCTATAAAATTATTTTTAAGGAAGTGATCTTCACGCAAATAACACCTTTTATTTTTAATAAGTAAGGTTCATTATTTCAAACCATTTATGACTTCGTTTAATATCTAGATCAGTAAACTTAAAAAAAAAACTTCTCATTTGTATAATTTTTTTGCAGTTATTTAATTGACGTACCCATTTAAACAATTTGGCATCTTGAAGCACACACCAATATTACAGAGCTAGCACACAAATACAGTGTTCAAAAAATTAAAGCACTTTTTCACATAAGTAATAGGTACCCACAATAACATCCTAAATTACATTAATATATATCTAGTAACTACATACATACATATTATTTTGATTTGAGTCACAAATTTTTGGTAATCCTTCGTTCTTGTCTGCAAAAAACGATAAAGTGTAATATAATGTTTCCATTACAAAAACCCAACCTCAAACGGTTAGGGTTGAAAATCTACTTTTTTAACTTACCTATGATAAGTGATGACAAATGCTGTGATAATGGTAGGTACCAATGATAAAGATAATTAATTTCTTTGCAGAAAGGCCAATGAGTAGATTAAATAAAAATAAATTCACAAATTACAACAACTAAACTCAAATTAAAAATTAAAATAATACTAAAAATGAAAAGTTTTGTGTAAAGGGAGGCGGGGTTTGTTAGTTTAGTTAGTTGCTGTAAAGTGCCGTGCGCTACAGGCTGCGCACAAACTTTGTGCTAGTTTCTTCCATATGTTTTAAAACCTCTTTTATATATTACTCTATGGTTCAGTGTAATCTGTAGTCCGGGATTAGGCTCTCAGGACTCTCGAATGGAGAATATCTAAATGTCTGTCGGAGCATATTGCACGAGGAGTAGATGTTTCTTCTTGTGTGAAGTGAACCGTCATGGAAAATATTTTTCATAATATTTGTAAGGCGTTGTAATAGTATTAAATCTATTCCTCTTCGATTTTTATGAATAAAATCTATCTTTTAATCTCCTTGTAGAGGTTCCTCTATCCTCTTCGTCAACTGTTCGGGTTGAATTGCCTAAAAATAACATTCACCTACTAGAAAGTACTATTTGACCTTATTATTCACTATAGTCTTTCATATGAACTGTGGAAACTGATCAAAAAATAGAGCATCAAGAATTTTTTTTTTCAAAGCAATTCAAACTAAATATATGAATAAATATCATATTATGTCAAAAATAACGACAAGAGACGCGACGTCCGCTACCAGCACAATACAAGAAGAAGCAAGGTCATTTCTGCAAAATAATAAAATAACTATCTCCTTACAAATTACTGTTAATTAAACAACTCTCAAGGTGAAACTTGTTATCGATAAATTATCAATTGAAAACGAGAGTGTTCCAATTGCTTTTACCATAATTTCCTGTATGAATTATAGTAATTGAATAGTGTTATAATTTTAATTGGTACTTTTGGTTTTTGCTGGAGGTCTATTTTCACGTGAACTCAATTGCAAATAATATATTTATATTTAAAAATATTAAAAAAGATGCAAAATCCATCTGAACATTTTATAAGTAGATAATCTAATGAGAATAGTATATTAAGTATTAAGAACGGTAAGGGTTGTTTACCGGTCGACAGCAATTTTGCTGGAGACCGGTATTACTCTTAACGTTCGAAATACTTATACCATTTTTTGCGCGATCGTATTGAAATAAATTCCGAATAAAATAATGAACGAAATGTCAAAAGTGACATTTATACTCCTTGATTAGTTTGAAACGTAATTTGAATTTTGGTGGAATTGTTTTTTATTTATTACTTTTTATATTGTTCTGTTCGGTTTTGTTCATTAAAAAAATAAAAATCTTCTTATTTTTTTGTTCCTTTTGTGTAATGAATGGAGTGATATATTATTTAGGACCACTCATGTATGGGGCTAAGACGTCGGTGAGTAATTTACTTACCGACGTGTTAAGTCGCGTCCACATTATGTCGAATGGTGTCGATCGACATGGTGTCGATCGACATGGTCGATCGACAATGCCCTCTATTGAAAGCTGCGTCCACATTATGGATCGACAATGTCGATGACCATCCACCCTGCATCGGCATTGTCGATCGACACCATTCGACATAATGTGGACGCGACTTTAGACTTAGAAACCAGTAAACACAACCTACCGTCCTGACAACCGATACTGTAAATAAACAAAAAAGATCGATCGCGCAAAAAGGTAGTATATTTTAAACTGATAATTCATAAAAAGTATGTATTCTATTCAAAGAGCATTTGGCCTTATGAAATATGTAATAAAATCATAAACAAACTATGGTTCAAAGAATATTTTGTAGCATAAATTGTTTGTCTTCAGGCCGTTAGAAATAGGAATCAGATTTAATTGTGTAGATCTGGGTCTAGATGATCTTGGACGCAAGGCATATTAAATTGGACATTCAGGATAAAAACGGGCATTTTTTGCTACTTTACGCGCTTTTTCGGATTTGAATAATTGAAATTCAATACGTCCCAGAATTTTCCTAGTCTTTGTCATTTTAATGTTTTTTGTTACTTGTAGAGCCATTTTGACTTATTAAGAGGTGTTTTTGATCCATAATTTCATCAAAAATGGCACAAAATTCTCAACAAAATTGAAATTCAAGTACCCGATCAGTCGGTTACTCGAGAAAAACAGGAAATTCGAAATTGCTGTATGAAAATAGCGCGAAATTTAAATTAAAAATGCTACTTTTCGGCGTTTTTTTTTCGGAGAAATATCCCTAGTGCATTTAATTTTTCCGGAAAAATTCGGAAAAACAAGTTTCTTAGTAATCTGTTTCAACAAATAGCATGAGTGAGAGTAGTTTTGGAAATCCGAGTCAAAGACGAGAATTTTTCCACTTTTGCGAATGCTATTTGTTGAAACAGATTACTTAGAAACGAGTGTTCCAATTTTTCCACAGGAAAACACGAAGGATATTTGGTAAGATTATTTCCTGAGTTAAATAAACATTTTATTTTGATACATTTATTTTTATTAAAATAATAAGAACAATAAATAATAAGAACAATATAACTTTCAAGCTAGGAAAGGTAATTACTTCAATCCCATTTTAAATTACAATTATTAAAAAAATTACAATTATTGTAGGTTACAGGAGTATTGTCAGCATGAAATTTTTTCGATTTTTTTTTTCCGGAAAAACTGCTGACAGTTGTTTAGTAATTTTTCCATTTAAAATTCATATTTGACATACCAATAGCGATTGGTCAAAATTATTAGGGAGGAAATAATCACTTAAAACGGTAGACACACTTAAATTACTTCAATTCTGTTTTTTTCAATACTTTTTCCTCATTTTTCAATTTTGCGCATATCTATAAATACTTCAAAAACATATCACAGTCTGCAAACAGAAAATTTATATTTTATATTATATTATAATATAATCGCACAATTGTAATGTAGAAATATGTGATTGCCTTAGAATTTTCTTAGTGACAGTCATCATGCCTATTGCCCACCTAATCAGTAATCTTTCTGGAAATTTCTCACTCATCGTCTGATGGTTTTTTTCCATCTTCTCAATCCATATGGCCCTTTTTGTAGTATTAGAGCAAGGGATGTGAGTTGACATTAGCCATTGGACACTTTCTGTGAGGTTAGTAGTTTCAGTATCACGACTTTCTTGAACTCTGTCAAGTGAGATATGCTTTGTTAAGCGGTTTTTTGAACATCTTCCTGATCTCGAGACCACCACCACGGAAGAGCAGTAACATGACCTCTACTATGGCGAGAATCTATCATGCTGATCCTAATGCTACAGGAGTAGGCTCCAAGATTTATTTTTCATAATCCCTACAAAATAAGTATGATCACGCCAGTGTGAGTTACTATCAAAATCTATACTGTTTTGGCTAACACCAGCAATGCTGAGAGAGGTTCCTCTTGGTTGATCGTATATACAAAATCTCCCAATTTACTGTGAAAAAACACTTTTTATCGTTTCAACTTTGCCAGCCTTTATCCATTCTATTCTCAATGTTTTATTAAACCAAGTTGCGTCAAATCGTACTATTTTGAGGCCGAGCATCGTCCATTTCGGTTTTGACCATCATTTGTGGATTATTATAGTTTTCTTGAATGACGTAGCTGAAGAAAATGTAAATACATTTATATTCAAATTATTTGACATATTATTCGTCTCAAAATTGACATCGATTAACAGAAGGAGATACTTTAAATATATTTTTTGTACTTATGATCAGAATTAAAATGCTATTTTCTATTTATAAATCAACATTATAAGTGTTTTTATAAATTGCAAATTAAAAAGATTATTGCATATAAACATGTTATTAATGATATTAGCTCATATATATTCGTATAATTTATTAAAAAATATATCAACCAAAGAAAGGCCTTGAAAATCGAGAGATAGCAATATCAGTAGGCAGACATGATACTTATTCGTGCATAAAAATAGTGATATAAGTTAAGATAATTAGGATTTATTGGGATGAGACAGAAAAAAACTAAAACTAAAAAAATACATGATCGATGTTTTTAGTTATTGTGATCAATACCGAGATATTCAATAAAAGTGTCAGATTAATTTATTACATTTATATTTTCTTCCAACAATGATCTTAAAATTTTTTGTCTGGTTGTAAATTTACCAAACGACAAATAAATAAACAAATTAATTCATAATAGCAACAAACAAATTAGCTGCAGCGTCAGTAGGTATTCTCTTTTTAAATGCAATTATTTTTCCGTTCCAACGTTAACAAAATTGACTATTTATTGGAATGAATTGTTATTAGACTAATCCCTTTTACTAGAACAATTATTTTGTCGTTTACATCAAAATCTATCCAAAACGGTTTTGGAAAGTACCTGAACTTGGTTAAGTATTTATATTTCATGATTCACAGAATTCTCACTATACAGGCATTGACTGAGAGCAAATACAATTTGCAAGAAATTGCAGCAAGCTCTTGCAAGGTAGGTATATTACAATTCTGCATGATGTTTGACATCTTGTGATATTGCCCAAGCACGAGTAAAAAAAAGTATTAACATTAAAAAATAATTTATTCAAACATAATATAAAAAGTTAACTATTATTTAAAATGAAGATAGCGAAAGTTAGAAAAGCTCGACTGAATGGATCACTGTAGATTATCAAGTCACAAATGACAAAACGTCAGTCTCCACAATCAGCAATCAGCTAGTATGGTTGAAATAATACCCTTCTTGGTGTGCGTCATCGATTGTTAATGTCTTTCTAACACATTACGTAGGAAGAAATGGAAAAAAAGACAGGTCTGCGATTAATCCTAATCAAAATATCACAATAATGAACCGTTTAAATGTATTACAAACGTTAACCCTAATCTTTGACTAAAACAAAAAAACTAGATTTCTTCCTCAAATTGCTCCTTGCAGGCAATACAAACACCACCAAACTGGGTTTTTTCATCAATTGATTGTTCTAAAAACAACTATGGATAAAAAATGTATATAAGTACTTATTTTAGAGATTAATAACAAACTAACTGCAAAACATATTTTCAAAAAACGTGTTCACAATAACAGTGCACAATAAACTGAAATTCTCATCACTACAATACACCCAGTAGACTGTGGTACGACTGTACAAGATCACGTGCTCGACAACCAATGGGAGCGCGAAGAGCAATGCCGGTAACCGTCACTTTCAGTCGCACCAAAGAATACAACCGCTTAACAAGAAGCGAAATTTCTTATCCTTTTTTTTGTAAGCGCATGTCTGAAAGGAGCCATTTTTTTAATTACTTGTCATACTTCACTTTGTCGACCAATTCTAAGTTATCTGACAACGTAGGTCTGTCATGGTCATACATCTTTGTTACCCAAAACATCATAGAAATTGCGCTTGACTTCGCTTCTTGTTAAACTGGTGTATTCTTTGGTCGCACTCATGGCCGAGGAAGCATATTAGCGTGGAAAATATTTTAGGTATTTATTAAGCACCGGAAAGAGTGTTGGCCTTTTTGCAGAAATCTCTTTCATGTGAAAACACTGTAAAAATGGCCAATGGATTCAAGCCCTTTTTTTGAATATTTTATGAAAAAATACAACTTAGAGGGTGTTTACCCCGTAGTAAGTTTGGATTTATATTGTTATTCAAACACTGGAGGGGGACAGGAATTTTTTTTGGACTTACCTGGCTGCGCAGTACCTGGTGTACCCAAAATTCCCAGGGCAACATACAAATGATACATTCTGATTATTCTGATTATTCTGATTATTATTGATGCATCAAACACTTCATAAAAAAACGCCTTCATCTCTTGGACTGCTATTATCTCTACTAAACCTATCTCTACTGAAATTTTATTTGTTTTCATATTCCTATTAACCTTATTTCCGCAATCTGCAGTTTTTTATAAATTTTCAGACCTATTACATACCTAAATCGTGTATACTTATAATCTCCCTCCACTATTTCATTTCGCAGTAATACCGTGAAATAGTGTATCTTTTTTAAAGATATCTAAACAAAATTTAAAAGTAATCAAACAATTTAAATATTTATCATTGTTATTAAATAAGTTCATTGTACTTACCTCACACTCTTAATACAGAATCGAACGATATCTGATTTGTCATCTGCGGTACATCGATCAATAAATAATTATGATGAACTGTCAATTTTTTATAATAACTCAATTAAACTCGGAATATAACTGTACTAATACGTATTAAATGCTTTGACCTACGCCAATACCTAAAAATAAAGCTTGTTGTTTTGTAGGTATTTCATTTCGCATTTCGCAGTCGTAATTTCAACATTGTCTGTTATTATAAATTATTGTATGATTCTCGAATCCATGCTCTTCGAAATAAAAAAGTTCAAATTAAATGTTATAACAGTGTTTTATAATATACAGGACCTCAGAAAACAGCAAAGTTATCAAATAATGGATGGTAATAATAGAAAATGGACTTCATATATTTTGAATACCTACTGTCCTTGAGAGTTTTATACATTTTTGTTCATGGGCTAGGCATATATCAGGATTGTCATAGGAAAGTTTTGTTATGAATAATCAATATAGAGAAAGTAATTCAAAAAATGGAGACGAACCCATGAAATGCAGTTATTCCTGCTCCGAACCATTTTCTTTTCACTCACCAACACACTAAAGTAGTTACCTACGTACAGTGCGCGTCATATGAAACTAATACAACTATAATAATCGAAAATACTGTTTTACTAGCTGTCTAAATGGATCTCCTAAAATGTGTCAATAAATTAGTGCTTATGGTATAATTTTTAGGACAGTAATGCCAGCTCAACAAAAATATAAGTAGCAGCCCCATTTGTTCAACGTTAGCCACTCAAAATTTTTTCGAATATTAGAGGAAAGTAAAATGCTTCCCTATAAAATGATGCCAACTCAGGAGCTCATTGAAAACGATTTCGATGGAAGAACGTATTTTTGTGAACAAATGATGACAATGTTGGATAACCACTATATTGATCGAATTTACGAAAAAGTTAATGTTTGGTCAGGAATTGCTAGAAAATATATCGTAGGTCCCTTTTCCATTGATGGCAACTTGAATGGAGATAGATATTTAGAACTGCTCCAAAATAGTATCGTAATAACTTTGACAAAACGTTCAATGGCCGGCAGCAAGGAAATCAAATTTTTCCACATTGGAGGATAATTTGGCGCGGATCGATAGAATGACCAGCCCGATCTCCTGATCTGACGCCATTAGACTACTTTTTGTGGGGATATGTCAAAAGTATTATATACAAAACCAAACCCTTCAGCTAAGATGACTTAAAAAGACGAATCACGCTTGCGATTAGGTCTAACCTGATTAACATGTCAAATCGTTCGCGGCGAGCATTTTGAACATTCACTACATTGGCATTAATGTTATTTTCACCTTATTGAAAAATAATAGGTATTACTTATTAGGGTTTTATTGTAGGTAATGTAGCGAATTTGTGAAATAAAATAATTTTCTCTTTTTAATGTTATTTTTCACTAGTAATACCACTAGAGGTGGAATTTTCTTACCGAATACCACACGAGGTCAAATTAAATCCGGAAATTTTTTCGAGCTCATGAATATTTTGAAAATTATCCCGAGTCGAAGATGAGGGATAATTTCCTAAAAATATTCATGAGCGAGAAAAAATTTCCGGATTTAATTTGACCTCGTGTGGTATTCGGTAAGAAAATTCCACACCAAATGTGTTTCCAACAACATCAATTTTCGTCTTTATCAAGTTCTTGCAAAACAGGTTTTGTCAACTTGATTATTCAGTTACCATGGCAACTCAGTGAAACTCTAAACTAGAAATTATTTCTGTCAAAAATTTGTCAAAACAGCACGACGTAGAAAAATGTCTCGCTTCGGCCAAGAAAGTAAAGAAAATATTCGCCAGAATATTAAGCAGTTGACACCAGCGAATACTAGGAAATCGAAGGCAAGTGTATGGAAGCAGTTTATAAACTTTTGCACAGAAAAAGCGTATGATTTCTACAGAGCGGATATACCTGTGGATGAACTGGCGCTCATTCTTGAAGACTATGCCTTCAACATGCGAAAAAAGAACGGTATAAAACGTATAATCGCAAATTTAATCCATTCTCTGACATAGAATTTGTCAACGCAAGAGCTGCAAAAAATGCTAAGCGTCGGAAGCTACAAATAGATCTAACCAAAAGAAAGGCAAGTTCATCCGCACTATCAGCAGACGAATTGATAAAGATTATTGAGCTTTGGGACGAAAACACTCCGGAAGGAATGCAAAGAAAGTTCTTTCACATTGCTGCTCATGAATCGGCCTGGAGAGGAAATGAAGGAGCGGCAGCAACAATAGAATATTTTGTGGAGGAAATTTTCAATCAAGGGAAACCAACAGGACGCATTGAGTATAACCCGTTTTTCTCCAAGACCACTCAAAGTGGTTCAAAAAGAATGGCCGACAGTAAGTGGCTTGTACTGAATACAGTCAATGAAGAATTATGCCCAGTAAGACTGTTCAAAAAACTAAGCAAGCGAGACCAACTCATCAAAACGAATCGTTTATTTTTAACTCCAAATCCAAACTGGCACCACCCCAATTCCAAAGGTTGGTACAAGAACAGCCCGGTTGGACAAAATACAATATCTTCCTGGTTGAAATCGGCGGCATCAGTGATTGGAATCGATGTCAACAAGATCAAGATAATAAATCATTCTGCGAGGGCCACTGCTGTTTCAACTCTAGCCAAAACGGGAATTGGAGAACAGCAATTAATTAAAATAACAGGGCATGGTAGCAGTCACTCCATAAAACCATATCTGCAAATTGACTCGGGCCATCATCAGGATATAATTGACGCAATGAGGTTTGCTTCAACTTCTGCAAAGACAGTCCAAGAATCTCAAAATCAAGAGCAAGCAACTTCGAATCAACCTGTCATAGTATACAATAATTGCGGTTTTAATATAAGCATCAATCATAATGGTCCATGAATTTAGAAAACATTTAAGATTTTTGTTGAAATTAATCAAAATTATTATGTGAACAAATAAAAATTAAATTGTCAAAAAAAATATTCCGTCATTATAAACGTCAAAAAAATTTCCAGTATAATTCGCTGTTGGGTACCCACCAGGAAAAAATTTCCGATAAAATTCATCCGTTGCTTTGGTGTTCTGACAGAAATACACGTTCTGATTGGTTAAAAATCACAAGTGTATAATTTTCGTAATGAATCTGAAAATATTTCCGAAATAGTTGAACATGAGAATGTCTATAATTTTCTGAAGAATCCAAAAAATGAATAATATACAGGTGGTTGCATTTGAAACAAGAAAGTTATTGGCCACTATAACATGGCACACCCTATATAACTTTTTTTTTGAAAAAAATGTACGTTTAAAAATACAAATCGACATGTCCAAGAGTTCTTCCCAGCACGCCCTCATTTTCGCTACCGTTATCAAGAATAATTAAGTTTTATAAAATTCTGTTCCCTGGTTAGATAAGGACCAGAATTTGGGTAAAGGTTTTTGATGAGAGTTCAAATGAAGTCGTTTCACACCCAGTGACTGGGTGAAGAAATGTTACATAGTACAATGTCGATTACTCATATTATGTTGAATATTATAAATGATTAACAAGTCATTTAGAACCATTCAGGATTGTATGGTGAGTCGGTTTTGTAATGGTGGAGAATGATTCTCCGTTTGATATTCTTCATTATTTTTCCATTGATTCGGAGAGGTTTCGGTGATAGTGAGAATAATACTTGAAACATACGTTGGTGCCATTTTCTATTGCCAAGGTAGCTAGTTATTGTATGAAAAAGCCTTATACTAAGAATATGTTGACCATTACTTTCGCTTATCTCAAAAACTCCGTGAAAAAATACTTTCTTTATAAATCAAAGACATGAATTCATTGGCTTCCAAATAACATGAACACATTTAAAAATCAAATTGGGACTTTTCTAGCAATTTCGTCGAGGAGTTCAAAAAGTTTCTTTATTTCTCCTGTTAGTTTAACAGTCATCGACATTTGCTACTCTAGCAAATAAAGAAAACATTGAATATCAATTCTTTGGCCAATTTACAAACCCTCTGGACATCAACCTCCACTCCATAATTCATTTACATGAATAATAACTATTGTATCAATTTCTGTACTTCGTAATTTGGTAATTAAATTTTGAAGTTAACATGTATAGGTATAGTTGTAAAAACTCATAATAGATTATGGTAGTGCAGTTCCTAATCTGTTTACATATTAAAAGGTAGTTAAAATATACGAAAGGGAATACTTTGAAATTTAATTTAAAAGGAATTTTTTCAATACGCTTAAAATTCTTGATACTTGGTTATTAAAACAACCCAAAATGTACATTTCCATTGAATTAAAATTAAATCAATATGTGTTATTATATCCAACAATATTCAGAGTCACGTCGTTGTTTATACTTGGTGTTATAATATATTGACTTAATACTTTTGTTTCTAAGAAAAGTGGAGTCTACCATAAACACATGAATTCTTTATCAACTGATTTTTTTAATCAGCTGCTAGTTAGGATGTTTTTCTTGCTTGATTGGTTGCTAACAATAGTAAAAATTTCTTGCTCAAGAAAAAAATAAT
>CAJUYH010003796.1:0-17424 GCA_910591685.1 Galerucella tenella | reverse complement strand
CTATCAGAGTTAGATATAGGCAACCTTAATATCAACTGAAAGGTAATAAATTCCCACGTTTAACAGACCCAACAGATACAGGGTGTTCCATTTAAATTGGGCCAGAAATTTACGTATTAAATGGTTAGTGTTATACTGTCATATTAAAAACACCCTGTATATGATAGCATACCAGTAAATATTGGAAACAGAATATTAAAAGCTTTTAGTGAGATGGTGTGAAGCAAATGTGGTTATTCTTTTTTATTTTGAAGTTATTGTATTTTTTCGGAAGGGTCTACAAATTATGTAAAATCGATTTATCCTGGAAACTGAACTAGATAGGTATAGGGAAATGTTAATGAACTCACATTATTTTTAATATTACAATTCAAAAATGTGATCAAATACAGGGTGTTCCATTTAAAGGAACCTAACTTTGATACGGCACGCTTTTTTGGAGCATCCTGTATATTCCAAAATATTTTTAAATTATAATCCTAAGTAATCTACTTAATTCTACGTCTTATTTCTTCTAATTATATTTGCGGTTAAGACGCCAGAGAATAGTTCGTTCATAGCGCCCCACCCTGTATCAAACCCGGGTGGTTTGATAGTTGTTTTATGACACTACTTTAAAGAATGTACAGGGTTATATCAAAATATCTTCATTATTTTATATTTTCAATAAATTAAAAATGCGACAAAAAGCTAGAAGCTAGAAAAGATGTAGATTTTATATGATATACTATTTATTCACCTGTTGTAACAATATATATATATAATAACGAAGTAAAAAAACTATTTAAGAAGGTCAAAATTTGCATAATTTTACTTTCTCGCACTAGTGCGGAAAAGTGACACTTTCAAAACTAGAATGCGTGCGGGAAAGTGGGTTAAAACGCACGGTCGTAGGAAAAGTAATTTTCAAATTGGTGATGCGTTATAATAGTATGATACTCATGACATCTTATTGATAACACGCTTTATTTGAAAATGACAATTGTTACAGGAAACTGTAATTGAGCAAAAAACCGAGAAGGTTTTTTATCAATAAAGATTTGAATTTGTGGTTAGCTGAGGGGATGTCGGTATTACCACATTTTTAGCATTCTATGTGATTTCATTCTTATCTCCAGTCCAGAATTCCGGATATCTACTTTGATATGATGCGGCGCAAATACGCATAAGCAAAAAAACAACTTCATATCTGTTGGCGAGTAAAACCATTGCAAATAGTTTGGAGTAAGAGATGACATATGTTTTTCAGAATTTGAGATTTGAAGTAGGTATTATGAGTAATAGGATATTTATGCAAATAACTTGACTTACCATCCTTGGTCCGATTCTCTAATATTCGTGAGGTTGAGCGAAGCTGCTCCATAAGGGGAGTCTGGAGACACTCTTGATACCCTACCTTCGTACCCCTCTCCGCTGTGTGTCGGATAACTTTCATACCAGATGTAAATCGGTATGTCCTGTCCCTTTAAAAAGTACTCAATCAGGGCGCTGGCTTTCTATATATACAAAAATGACTTTAATCCTTCATTTGAAGTACGGGTTGAAAATTGAATAGTAAGTAATAATTGATTTATACAGAGTTCGGCAAAAGTCCGGGACCAGACAAGTATTGAACAAAATATAGAATTTTTGAAAAATCTCTTTATACCACAAATTTTACTTCAAATTAAATTATAATTTGAAAATATTCCAAGATGTAGGGTGTTCCAGTTTTGCGTACCGAACTAATTTTTTTCTTTAAAATGGATTTTTGGCTATTTGAGGACATATTTAAAAAGAACACGTTTAATGCCTTCAGAGAATATAGGGTTTTGCTATCATACATATACAGAGTTATTTAAAAGATACAGCCACTTTCACAAAAAAATCACAACCTATTCACTTTTACTTTTATTCACGTTTTATGAAATAACAAAAAACAAAAAGTCGATTTTAGACATAAAAACAGGATATCTAGTATTAATTTTAATAACATACTAGACCTTATCGGCTACTGAATATCTTAATAATTCACCAGAGGATAATATGTATGTTAATGATTGTTTTAAATATATTCATTATTGCGAAATAGTTATTAATTAGTATTATCAAGAGACGAGGTCTAGTATGTTATTGAAATTGATACTAGATCTTTTTCAAATTTTTCAATGTTTAGAAGATACTTTTTGTTTTTCGTTATTTCATAAACTGTCTAAGTGGATATAGTGTATTTCTGTTGAAGTAGCTATCTTTTTAAGCACTTGGTATAGGATAGCAAAGCCTTATATTTTCTGAAGGCTTAAAACGTGATCTTTTTAAGTCTGTCATTAGATAGCCAAAGATACATTTGTAGAAGAAAAAATTAGTTCGGTACGCAAAACTGAAACACCCTGTATATTTCAAAATAATTTCTAATCATAGTTTAAGTTTATGTAAAATTTGTGATATGAAAATATTTTACAAACATTTTATATTTTCCTTAATACTTGTCCGGTCCCGGAATTTTGCCGAACTCTGTATTATAGGAATTCATTAATCTTATATTGTAAAACTAAAAACAATATTATTATTATCATAAAAGTTCAAACGAGCCGAGATAAAAGACCTATACTTATATCTCGAATATAAAATTGAATTTATCAATAATTTTAAACAAATGAAGTGAAAGAAAATAAATGCATAACGAAGAGTAGTCAGTCTAGCGCAGTTAATCTGTAGATATCATAATTGTTTTCAAAAGAGTTTACTGTTAAATCATATGATGGGGGAGAGTTTCAAATGTCAAACACTCGATTCGATAAAAAACCTTTTCTACTATATTTATTCACTTCTTTTTTGAAATTCCTCTCTTTCTCTTACATCCAGTTCGTTCTTTAAGTATTTCTTTTGTTGCTCTGTTATTTGCAACTCTCTCTATTAGGCGAGCGGGACACCCCCAAAAAGACGCTTAGAAATAGCAGTATGTGACCACGGAGTACTAATCGCTAAAACCACTTTTACTTTATGTTTTCGGGGTCGCTGAATACGAATCTGAAATTATTTTTTTCCTAAAAACGGGGAAACACTTGGTAAAATGGCAATTAAGCGTAAAATTCGTAAAACTGGATTTGATAATTTTTGATATTCAACTCGCCATATCTTAAACAATTATTATCAATATTTTTTCATGGCAATTTAACTGCTTATTCTACAACTCAATAGCTGCAAAATAAGCCCATGCCGATGATTCTCTGACATTTATTAAATGAATAGTGAATTTTTAAATGTGTGCCGTCACGAATTCCGAGTTTTTTCATATAATCGCAAAAGTTGAGTGACGAAGTTTCGATTTTCGAAAAATTAACTGTGTAGTATTAAAATTTAGTATGTAAGGAAGTTTTTGATAAAGTTTCAGCTCTTAATATTCAATAGAAAAAAAAATAGGCGATTTCAAAGTCGAGCGCTGGGGGCGTTTGCGCGCCGTTCACGTGATGCGGATCAATCGTTTGCCGCGACAGGAACCATCTGTATGTTTGAAGTATTGCTTATTATGATACTTTACCATTTATTTGTTAGTGTGAGCAACCAGAATACATTTATAATGATATTTTTATAAACAGTGTAAAATCTAAAGCTGTTCGTAATGACATTAATTCTTTACGTTATCATTTAGCAATTGAAAAAAATCCAGACATTACGAGACTTCCGCCGTCAAAACCAGCTATGCTTAAACACATTTTAAGAGCTCTTTGGCAAATCAATGAATGGAAGCAAGCAACTCAATCTGTAATTATTTCTAAAGATGTGACAAAGTTTGGCTGGTTAATAGAAAATGGTAAAATAACAATTGATTACTATGATGGCCCTACTGCAATGGAAATACTTCAGAAATATTTTTTTTCTTGCACTGGAAAAAATGCTTGCCAAACGAATATTTGTCCTTGCAGAGAGTCTAATTTGAAATGCTGTGATGTTTGTAATTGTAATGATACGTGCGCTAATAGAGATGTAATAAATGTAATGGACGAAATAAATGATGACGATTGACATATTTTAATGGCATTTATTAAATCTGTATATAAATCTGTATATAACCCGCGCCGCTATTGCTTTGCGTCACGTGCACGACGCGCAAACGTCCTCGGCGCTCGACTTTGAAATCGCCTATTTTTTGTTCTATTGAATATTAAGAGCTGAAACTTCATCAAAAACTTCCTTACATACTAAATTTTAATACTACATAGTTAATTATTCGAAACTCGAAACTTCGTCACTCAATTATATGAAAAAACTCGGAATTCGTGACGGCACACATTTAAAAATTCACTATTCATTCAATAAATGTCAGAGAATCATCGGCATGGGCTTATTTTGCAGCTATTGAATTGTAGAATGAGCAGCTAAATTGCCATAAGAAAATATTGATAATTGTTTAAGATATAGTGAGTTTATTATCAAAAATTATCAAATCGAATTTTACGCTTAATTGCCATTTTACCAAGTGTTCCCCCATTTTTAGGAAAAAAACAATTTCAGATTCGTATTCAGCGACCCCGAAAACATAGAGTAAAAGTGGTTTTAGCGATTAGTACTTTCGTGGTCACTACAAGGTCTATTTAGGGGTGAGTCCCGCTCGCCTATATGTGCACCAAGTAATTTATACGTTACGACCGTCGATATCAGAGAGCTCCTGATTTATTTTTCTGATCTAGATATTTTCTACTTTTCTTCCCCTATATATTCTTCTGGGTGCTTTTCTCTCCGACATATCCAGTAGTTTTTCTTCTTTTTTGTTAATGATCCACAACTTTGTTCCATATAAGATTGTCTGTCTTATGATCGTTTGATAAATTCTTTTTTTTTGTATTCATTGATATTGTTTTCGATTCAAATGTTTTCAATAGTGTTCCTGTGATAGGATACTTGGAGAAAATGTTAACAAAAATTTCCTGGTATTTACCGTAAGCCAGTACCACCACTACTGATTTCAGATTTAGAAAATTTTCAACTGGAATAGTAACCAGAATAGTGGTGATTCGAAGTCTACAGTGGTTATCCCCATTGAACTAAAATGTCTATACCGGCTGCAGATGATAAATAAACCGGCTTTGTGAAGAAGCTGAATTTGCTAGATGAAATATGAATAGGAGTGGATACTCTTGCGAGTCGCAGTGGAGGGCCAAATAGATCCACTGCCTAACCTAACCTGAAGGGTGATTCTTTTCAACAGATTTTTTGGTAACTCAGACACATAGGGAAAAAAGTAAAGTATTTTGATTTGATTAACTTTCAACAGATTTTTTGGTAACTCAGACATATAGGGAAAAAAGTAAAGTATTTTGATGATAAATAATAAAGCTTTCGTTACTATATTACAGTTATGAATAGCAGAAAATTTTTTCGTTGTGCAAATAAAAAAACCTACTGTTTTTGTATGTTTTCAACCGTATCCTAAATATGGAATATTGTAAAGTAACTAATAATATTTATTCATGTACCAAGGCAGTAAAGTGATTTTTTATCGGTTGAGTCTGAAATTATAAGACGAGCGAAGCGAGGCGAATAACAGGCGAGTCCGATAAAAACACTTAAATGACGTGGTGCATACAAAATTTTATCGCCAACTGTTCAGAATTCAGAATATAAGAAACAGGTATATTTCATTACATTTTATTATGACAAAGTAAACAGCACATATAAAACAAATCTATCCTCATTATTTGTTATATTTAAATTGAATTTACACCCTGAAGCATTATAAAAGTTAATTCCTGAAGTCAGAGAAGTTCTAACAATAATTTGTTAAAAATAAATCGCAAGAAAACTATTATGGAGCCGTAATAGGGAGAAGCGTGACACTGTCAGATGATGATTTTCGAGTAATGTAAAAGTCAAAATACTCCACCTGCCACATATGTCACTTTACCTACCGCAAATGTGGCAGATAAAGTAAAGGAAGGTGAACTGCTTGTTTACTTCCGGAAATCAATCTGATAATTGATGGCTTTACTGACGGTTGGCGATAAAATAAATTGTTAATTTCATGCGAAAGCATAAAAAAATTCAACTTGATATATGTACGTTATTGAACATTACTTCTTCCTTTTCTAAATTACTCACTTTCCCGATCGACTGAAGAGAGATTAAAGTCATTTTATGGAAAAAAGCCCAACAAAAGGCCGTTAATTATCACAACAACAATGTCTACGAAAAGCTGAAGCTAAAAAGCATTTTCCAAACTTTATAAAATTATTTTGAGCACAAACAATGCCCCGTTCAGCACAACAACAATAAAAGGCATTGCAAATTTATTCACAGGGGCGATATAGTCTATAACAATATACATACAAACGGATCGTGCTTGTATTAATAGCTCGTCCAATTTCATTCCAACACGTTTTGAATCTGTTAAATAGACAAATTGACAAGAATTTCAGGTCGATCAAGTAGCAGACGGTAGATGCATGTCTCATACTGAAATTAATATTCGATTAATACCGTTATTTAATCAATTCTATGCAACACAACATATACCAGCGGTTGGTAGTATGAAATCGGCGTTTATAGTTAACATGGAAGATATACTATAGAAACGCTTTAAAAAGCTGCGTAGAATATCGTGTCCTCAAGGTACTTTTAGACCATAGGATTTTTCATTTGATTTTACATTCGACAGAACATCTGATTTTACATCAGAGTCGAACTTGGACCTTTCTTAATATTACCATTCACATTTGTCTGATTTTCGATTCGTCTTGGAAAATGTCAACTGTCATCTATGTCAACACAAATAAGAAGTGTAAAGTTATGATTTTGTTTTCAAAAATTTCAAGTCGTTTCCCTTTTGGTTATGTTCAGAAGAATAGATTTTGTACGTATGGAGATAATTGAGAATTGAGATTCATTGAGAATCACAGAAATTGCTGCAATTGCAACTTATCTTTCGTAATTATTACAACTGCAAAATGACGAAAAAAAATAAGTATATGGAAAACTTTGGTGTGGAAAATGGTTATTGCGTCGACGGGAACGTGGTGTGAGCAATGAAAAATGAACATCAGCTCTTGCATGCTTATTAGCATAAAAAAGATTTTTTTAATCATACAAGCATTTTCCTCATATCATTCTAAAAAAAGTCCACAAGACCTCTCCTTTTCTAAGCCATAATAATAATTAATCAGACGGACCAAATCAAATTGAATCTCAAACAGTGTTGAAGCAGAACAAAGTTTCATCCAAAGTGTTGAAATCAAATGAAAAATTCTATGGTCTGAATGCACTTTTTTGTGGAATGGATAAGAACCGAAGCACTAGTTGGTCAGCGCTAAACATCGTCTGGTCAAATGGGATAATTTTAATCACAAAGACGTCAAAATTTTCTCGCCCTTATGCACGAAAAACTCCCCAGGCTTGTGCAATCGAGGATTTTCGAGCTCGTGTATCTCTAAATATACGGCGTTGGTACTCGCATCGGTGTACTTACCTTCAGATGCAGCCACCCTACCACCGACTAAAGAGATGGAGGTACTAGTGGATCACTGCCTCAACCAGAGAGTGGAGCTGATATTGGGCTGCGACTCAAACTCACACCACTTGAGCTGGGGCAGCAAGGATATCAACGCCCGAGGTAAGTCTCTTTATGAATATATAATTAAGAAAGATCTAACAATCTTAAACAGAGGCACGGAGCCGACATTTATTAATGCCCGTAGCCAAACATTAATAGATATTACGCTGGCGACAGCCAAAATATCAAACAAAATTCAGGACTGGCAAGTGTCAGATCATATTTCTATGTCAGACCACCGCTGGCTGACCTATACGGTAAGCCAGGATCTTAGGACCACTGTAAAATCCCGCGACCCGAAGAAGACGGATGTAGCTCTCTACAATCGACTCTTAATAGGTGCTCTGCGGGAAACAGAGGTCCTGACTCCCAGCAATAATGAGGAACTGGAAAGGTACACTGTATCTATCCAAAACAAAATAGACATTGCCTATACGGAATCCTGTCCGATGAGGATGGTTCAGACAGGTGGCACGACTAATACCTGGTGGTGCCCTGAACTGGAACAATTTTATCTATTCGAGTCGCACCGTGAAATAATCGAGTAGGGACTAATTTCAACCGTCAATTAAGGAGGATAACCTTTAATCGTAGAGCCTCCTGCTCAATAACTTCCCAGCCAGAGAAACCAAAAAGGTCCTTAGGGCTTGTAAATGGCGATTGGACATTGGGGACATTACAAGATTTACGGATAATAGCGCGTGATGGTTGAAGAAATAAAACTACTCTCGTCGCTTGAATTTATACGACTTGGACGTTATTTATGAATGTTTCTGTTTAAATCAACAGTTTCCTGGCGAGTTTCAATCATTTCTTTTCCCGAATAATAATGTAGAAATATTTCTTAAGAAGTGTTAACGTCGGCGGCGATAAATTTCTGATAGGGTTATCTTCCAATTGATACTTGTCCTAAGATTATTGTTTTGAAATCTCCCACTTGCACACTGCTGCACTGCAGCTTATTTCAACCATCTAAATAAAGGGAAAAAGACTCGAGCAGACTTTTTCCTATTAGGGAGAAGATTTGAACGAAAAAATATTATATCTAGAGCGAAAATGTTGGCCACATTGAAAGATTCAATAGCGCGACAGGAAAAATATTTATTTAGCACTCATGTCCATTTCCTTGGAACAATTATTTAAAAAAGTACCTATCCTAGGTTTTGTAAGAAACATAAAAATTTTACTTTTTGATAGTCATTTAAACATTCAAACGCCGTTATACGTTCGATGATTATCATAATAATATATTTTTTTATTAATTCAGATTGATGAACAACCATTTATGTATTGGAATGAAAATAGACGATTCAGTCGTATTAGGAAGCATGAAATAATAGTATATTATTAAACGAGCAATTTATGATAGCCATAATTCACGATGGGTGACGTTTGCGTCACGAGCCGCAGGCGAGGGGCGCAAGTCACCCAAGTGAATTATGGCTATAAATTGCGAGTAGAATACTATACTTTGTCCACGACACTTAATTTAATTATTAATAAATAAAAGTCAGTAGCGATTTGGCATATTACTAACCTCAAAATGTTGTGGCAGCTACTTCAAATAATTTGACATAGATGGGCGATACTGTAGAAAGTATCAATACAACGTACCGTTATAAATATATTGTTTTGAAATACTTAATATTAGAAAATATCGTTATGAAAAGTATCAATACTAAAAATTACAATATTTTATAGATACGATATTATGTCAGAAACAAATTTCCTGAACAAAATACACAGATTTAATAGTTTATTTCATATTGTACCCCCATCTCTAGTCGGGAATTATGAACCATAATACACTACAGTGTATTATGAACCATAATTCACGACAGTTGATAAATGGGTACCATATACCTTTAGTTAGGAGGTAAAATATTGACTTATTATTAGGTGGTCGTGGACAAATATATATTATTTCATTGACCTACTAATAACACTATATGTTATGAAAACAACAGTAAACTACTTTTTCTAATTTACTTAAACAAAATGTTAAAAAGCTGCCACAGAGAAACAGAGAAAGAGAGAGACAGAAATCAGTAACCGCCAAAAACTTATCGAAATGTAGAAAATAGTTAATTGAAAAAATAAATCTCATTGTCAGATAATCATACAAAAGCAAGTTTTTTCAGATTCAATTTTCCGAATGAAATACCGACTTTTAAGGCTTCGGAATACTCGAAATAATGGTGAAAAATGATGATTCTGTCATCGATAATTCTGGCTGAAAATGAGTGTTAACCAAGCAGAATTGACCTTGGCTTATGTTACCAGTTAGGCCGGTTGTACACGAACAACATTTCAAGCTCGAGACAATCACAAAAATGTAATAGCATCTAGACAGACCATCATTGAAAATAGTGTAGGTACTCGTCTCATCATTGGTCGGTACGCCAGGACTCGTTAAAGTTTTTTTATTCTCACACAAATAGACTGGAGAAAGTGCACTGCTACGGATTTGCACGGCAACTTTTGACGGAAGGTTCAGCTGCCAAATTCACTTTGTGTATTCAGACTGTCAGTGTTACACCATCAGTAGGTAGTGATATTTTATGAAAATAGCTGCGTTTTTTCATTTTATAACAATATACAGCAATCATATTTTTATTATCCGAATCTTCTGTTGAACCATCCATTTTTTTTTTCATTTACTATTTTTGTTCCACAATATCTTGTTTTCCACTGACATGTTTGTCGATCTGATCCGAGTAGATGAACTTGTCCTAGAAAGTGCCATACCAACGATCCAGTTCGTGTAGGTACTGCTATATATACTTAATTGCTACCAATTCCTGAAGTATGCAGTACCCAAAATTTTAGAGCTCGGCCATTTAAAAAATCCTTTCCCACGTGCCGATACAGAGACGTTCCTTGGTATTTGGTTTGTTGCTGTCAATCACTATGTTTTGCCGCTCAATAAATATTGAAATTTATAGGTCTCTTGTTATTAATTATATGAATATTATGTTTGAAGAAGCTATTTGTAATTGATTTCAAACGAAATATGATTCGTTGCATAGTAGGGGCAGTAAGGCATAGTAAGGACAGTTCCGCCGAATGGCGGAAGCTCTGTAAGAAAATGTCTGAAAACGTCAAAATTGATTCAAAAAGTAGTGGAAATAAATCGCCACGCTCCCTTTGCAACAAATAGCATGGCACTCCACGCCCACTTTCCAGTTTGGCCGCGGTTATCCACGACCCATTCCATCCTAGCCGCATATTTTACTTGTCACTTGTCATTCATCATTTGTCACCTGTCTGTTACTTGTTATCTGTTTGTCACTTGTCGTCTGTCATATGTGTGTTACGGTAAACGCCACGTCAAACGTTACGTGTTCTAACGTCTCACGTACCTCAGCGCTCTAGCTGTTTCATGAATGTAAAAAATGAAATTACGGTAAGACTAATGTGATAACAATATTTGGATGCATTATGTTGGCTCGAAATTTTTTTTTATTTCAGATCTATACTACATACATACGGCTCTCGAGGTATGAGCGAAGCACTGTAGATCGATTATTAGGCACGAATTCAAAGTGAAATGAGTTGTAAAGTATTACTAACAGCCTATGGAATTTCTATATATTCTTTTTTTTATTTTTTGGGGAATTAAACCACAGAACATAATACAGAAAAAATCTGTGAATATAAGTTTAATATGTCGTAGTTTGATCTTGGAGAATTTTAGATCTGAATACAATAAGGAAATTTTCTTTTTGAATTTGCTTCAAGAAACGTCATGCAGGTTTTATTTACGCAGCCAAGTGCCTTTTCAGCATCAATAAAGCTGTATATCTGCCCCCGAAGCACCTACAAGTGAATGATTATTGATTTGTGAATCGAAACGAATAATATGAGACGGTACTCATCGTCCTAACTAGAAGGTTAAAAACAAGCAGCTATTAGGGATTTTTGAAAATTAATTTTGTTAATGGTACAACACAATACATACTCGAAAATGAGCAAAATCTAACACTATACAAAAGAATGACAGACTGACGAATGGGTGTTCATTACTTTACTTGTATATTAACATTTTATCATTTTAAGTTTTTTCTCACCAGCTTAACCTAGAATAGTTAAAACCTTCGATATGTTACTGTTTTTCGCTGGCTTTTCAGAGATATTTCAATCAGAATCTCTATGGGAATGTAAACGCTTTAGTTGCGGACGGACCGATTGTAGGTGATCTGCTGAAACAAATGGATAATGCTTAGCTAGGAACCATTAAAGAGGGTAGAAGAAGATGTGGGGAGAAATGGAACGGATCCGTAACTTCGGCGCAGCGGTATTTGTCGCGGACTATTGATTTCCTATATTTCTGTTTGTGAAATGTATTTAAATGTTTGTTAGTATTCCACCACAAATGTACTAGCAGGAATTCATGGAAATTAATAAAGATATTGTCATGATTTATTTGGACACCAGCATTCACTCCACTCTGTATAAGTCAAAACAATTTTTTCGTTTATGGCCTTTTTAGCATCCATCACAAATATTATTTAAAAATGCGACTATTTTTTCAAACCTCTCTTCGCAAACCCTACGACTAGCGGACTTCCAAAGGTAAAATACTCTAGACTAGACGCAGGGGTCTGCAGTTCAAATCTCACGCAAACTGGAGTTTTTCCAATTTCAAATGAATATATTACGACGTTACTACACCGGAGGTTGTTTGGATAACAGATGACAAGTGACAGACAGATGAAATGGCAGGCATGTTGGAAAGGGGATGTGACTTGCAATGCTATTATTTGGAATGGGGGCGTGGCGATTTACCACCACCAATTTTTGAGCCAATTCCGACGTTTCCAGACCTTAGCTTTTTTGACATTTTCTCTCACAGTTTCCCATGTTAGCGCCTTTGCCATGCGGCAAAACTGTCCTAGCACCTCTACCTTGCATGATTGAATAAATATAAAATTCAAACTAACGAATTAACATTAATAAAATTTTATATTTTAGCGAAAGTGCAAGAAGTTGCCGCGTTTAAAATTGGCTCATCAGGTGAAATTTTGACATTTCTCAGCTGGATTCTGCAGCTTTAGTGATTACCTCCGACGTATTTTATTTCGTTCATTCAATTTTTTTCAGTTTTGAGTTATTGAACTATTATGAAACTCTTCTTATTGGAGCCAATATGCTGAAACAATCAAACAGTCACTGCAAAGAACTTGTGATTCCATTGATCAATTATTTTGAACAAGAACGTCGTGGTCCATTCTAGTGAAGCGTCATCAACATTCAAAGTTTATTTGCAAACAATAACTAAAACCAAGTGCTTGGCGACATAGTCCAGTTATGACAGACATCTTGATGGAAATCAGCTTTTATAATGTATGGGTTTATATCTTGCTTTGAAAATTCGAGTCTATCAAAGTGAATCAACTAGTGCATCTGTATGATGGTGTGTTGAAGTTTAACGAATCCAAGTTGTATCAAGATAAGTTGAATTATTTATCTGCTACACCAAGTTTCATAAATCTCATCACATGTGACATACAGTAAGTTTGAAGTCGTCGTAGGTTATCCTATTTCCTTACGATTGTTAAGTAAATGCGGTTACTGAAGATGTCAGTTAATTTTTTAATACATAAAATGAATTGTTAAGTTTCAAGGGTCCAGTGAACTATACAGACACGAATTTTTGACTGGCAAAATCGATAGTACTTACTTATTTTGAAGATTATCCGTCGAAAGATTTGCTGATTATACACAATTTACCGAGAAAAATCCAAAGAACGATTTTTTTCAACATTCTAAGTATAACATTTGGCCCGATATTTCATACAAAAAACCAGTTTAAATGTATCGCATTGTGCAGGAAAGTGATCAACCATATTGTATTCTCGCTAGCTATAAAAAAAAATCAGTTAGATTCTTCAAAACATCATTCAAATTACCACTTTTATAAAATAATTAATTGAAAGGCAACCAATTAGTACGTAAATAATTTTAATGACATAATTGACAGATATTTTCCCGTGAAACGTAATGCCAAACCATAAATCCAAATATGCATTCTCTGAAATCTCTTTTTCATCTTTTAATGTAGATGAGATTAAAATTTTTAGGTAATTAAAAAAAATAAAATTGTTTAGACCATTTCAATTTTAAATAAATATCACGTTTGGGTCTCTCTACATTGTGTATTTGAAGAAGGGGAAGGAAATATGATCATTGCATTAACCCTTCTCCTCAAAAGATATTCAATATTTTGTGATGAACATCAATTTATTCTACGAAGGGAAGGGAATATAATAATTGGATTCACCCTTCTCCTTCTTGAATCACTTGATATGCATACATGCATTCACCCTTCCCATTTTTGGAAAATATCCAATACATTGTAACTCGCATATCAAGCGATTCAAGAAGAGGAAGGGTGAATCCAATGATTATGTTCCCTCCCCTTTCTAGAATAACCCAATGTGCGTTACAAACTTAGAACATAAAGTAGTAAGGAAGGAGCGTGTGCCACATCTCCCATAATAAATAAAAGAGACAAAATCGGCCATTTTGGATAACCATTTTATGATTTATTATTTGTTTGGTCTCTGTTTAAAAGTTGGTTTTTATGTTATATTTTGCCGATTATTACTAACTCAGATGTTTTAGTTTATAATAGGATTTTCTAAGGTTAAGTTGGTTTTTCAGTTACGTTATATTATAATACTCTGATATAAATATAGTTTTTAAGACAATGGTTAGTTTTAGTGCTTATGAACGTTGAAAGACTGCTAAAAACGACGCTTTGAAAATTACTTTTCATCGGTGAGTAGGTACATATTATTGTAATAATTATAATCTACAGATGTGAATATTGGTCTTTATGTTAAAAATCTCAAAAAATACACATAGTTGTTCCTAACCCAAATTTTCACTTGACATGATGTGACATGACATGTGCGCATCATTTTGATTTTTTAGTTGATAAACAAATACTTATATCAAATTTATTTTCATCTTATCATTATTATTTAGAAAGCTTCTAGCTTTTATATTATTTTATAATACACTTGTTACTTACAATATTTTCTATTCTACTAAATTTTGATTTATTGAAAATATTAATTCCATTTTATAGAAATAGTTTTATCCCAATTAAAATTGGTGACGGCGCCACTGATATATTCTATTCTGCGGCGGCCATTTTGGATAACCATCCCGGTTAACTGTCCTTGGCGTAAGGATCCTTACTTACTACTTTATGTTCTACGGTTACAAAACATTTATCACTCAAGCAGTGCGATCAACATGTCTTGTTCGAAATCAAACTTAAAAAACATCGAGAGAAAGAGATATATTTACTACAAATTTGATGTATATTTGTGGTTATCGCTGATTTTTCACGGGCGTTACTCGCACTACTATTCACGTTAGAGCTTCTATGTCATTTATCATTAGAATTAATTGTTTTTATGCAAATTTACAGTCTCTCAAATATACATTTATAAAAGTGGTAACTCAAACAATATTATGAGGAAATGTGGAATGTTATTATAATTAGCGAGAATACATGATGTTCATCACGTTTTTGTACAGTGTGATACATTTAAACTGTCCAAAAGTTATGGTTCAAGTGGCGAAGGTGAATCTTTTTTTGGATTTTTCTTTGTGCAATGTGTATAAACCGCAGATTTTTCCACGGTTAATATTCAAAATAGTTGAGTACTATCGATATTATCGCAAAATCAGTCAAAAATTCGTGTCTCCGGATCCAATCGATTCTTTCAGGGTACGGTAAACTATAGAGAAACGAGAAACGATTCTTTGACTGATTTTGTGAAAAATCTATAGTACTCACCTATTTTGAAGATTATCTGTTGAAAAATTTGCGGGCTATACACAATTTACAGAGAAAAATCCAAATAAAGATTTCTTTTCTCCACTTGAGACATCACTTTTTGGCCCGATATTTTATACAACAAGTTTAACTATATCGCACTATACAGGAAAGTGATCAACAACATGTATTCTCGCTATCTATGAAAAAAATTTAGTTAGTTCCTTGTGGCATTACTTATTCTTTTGGGAATCAAACCACAATAATGTTTTTCATTTTTTATTTCGACGTTTCGGTAGCGTTCCAGCTACCGTTGTCAAGATTAACTAGTAATAAAATTAATAAAATAATTTTTGGTCCCTATCTGACACAACGAAAAAATATGACAACTAGACAATCAATAATATTTTGAAGTTTAAGACTACAAAACTTTGTTGTCAAATTTTATTAAGGTCCATTCATAGTAAATCACACCTCTGGTAAAATGTGAAATAAAATATTTTATTTGATGACATTCTAACGATATGATAGTCTACTAGAAATGGAATCCATTGAAGTGCACGTTCCAGGAACGGTTTTTATTGGGATAGCGCTTTTTTTAGCTTATTTTGGAAATGTTGTTAATAAAACGCGTTTGTTGTTACTTTT
The DNA here is from genome assembly GCA_910591685.1 of Galerucella tenella. NCBI lineage: Eukaryota > Metazoa > Arthropoda > Insecta > Coleoptera > Chrysomelidae > Galerucella > Galerucella tenella. The sequence continues at coordinate 1,456 of CAJUYH010003796.1, read as the reverse complement.
TTGTGTATGATCATTTTTGTTTTCAAAACATGTATAACTCAGTTTGGCGATTTTGTGTATTGAAGTGTGTATCGATTAACAACTATTCCAATGATAAATCATAAGAAAACCTGGATAAAAACTTATGATGCTATCCTGATAACGCAGGCAATTGATTATTGGAAATTTCTCTTTCTAACATTGGTAACCAAATTTGACTACATTCGGCTGAAATACTAGCTACACATTTATCTGCATTTAGTTGTATTAAAGCACTTTCTTTGATTTTTCGTCTTTTATTATTGGGCTCTTTCAATATTATTTTTGTCGAATCCCATTGAATTTTATGCCCCTCTTCCCAAGCATGTTTACAAATACCTGACTTAAGGAACTCCCTATCTTTGATATATTTTTTATGTTCACTTATTCGGACTTTCAATGGTCTAGATGTTTCACCTAAATAGAATTTGTCGCATTCACAAGATATCTGATATATGCCATTTTTGGTGGTTTCGTTTTTGTTAAGATAGATCTTAAAGCATTGTTATAATTTCAATTACCACTTTTATTTTATAAAATACATTATTTGAAAGACAACCAATTTTTATGTTAATAATTTTAATGACAGAGTTGACAGATATCTCTCCGTGAAACGTAATTCGTAACCAAAACCATAAATCTAAATATACATTCTCTAAAATTTCTTTTTCATCTTTCAACGTAAATGAGATTATAAATTCTTAGGTCACTATAAAAAATAAAATTGTTTATACCATCTCATAAATATTACCATTGGGTCTCTTCACTTTATTTTATACTTCATAATATAACATGAAACCAAAATTTATATCATGATAGCATATATACAATGTCCGCCATAAAGTTGGAACCATATGGGAATTTTTTTTATTATTGTAGTTAAATGACAACTTTGGATAGCAATCACTTCTGCTTCTGAAATAACTTAAAATGCGCCAAGTCAAAGTTGACGGGTAACATCTGTCAACTGTCAAGTTCGTAATTTTAGAAAAAATGTCCTAAAAACGGGTCAATTTGTTAAAATTTCGAAAAATGTTACTTAAAAATTATGATTCTAATCACATTTTATGCTTATGTGCGGATTTTGAGAGAGAAATTTTGATGTTCAATAAATTTCATATTTTCGTATTTTTTATTCACCCCCCGTATCTGGCTACTTTAAAATCATTTGAAACTCTTCAAAGTAGTATAAAGGCTACCATTCCATTGCATTTTGTGATCATAATATTCGTACGTAAGCTGGTTTTGAAGATTATTGATATTTTCAACTAAAAAAGAGGTAGTCTCTGGATTATTTTCCAAATTTCAAAAAAATCAGAAATTGTTTTTCAACTTTTTCTTTATTAAACTTTAGTTGGATAGTACAGAAATGGTTTTAATTATAATCTGAATATCTTAACGCATAACGACTACTTCAAAATTACAAACAATAAATAGA